>JAVTVY010004248.1:0-41731 GCA_036873755.1 Hanleya hanleyi | reverse complement strand
AAGTAGTACAACAGAAGTAAATAATAAAAAGAAAATCAACTGTTTTTTGATAAATACCATAAATATTTCATCTCGTGGGGTGAGAAAATTGGCATTTTCTCACCCCACTCGATGAAATATTTATGGTATTCGCCAAGAAACAGTTGATATCCTCTATATATAGTTCAACTGTACTTGATCAGTTTGTACTTTGTACTTGAGGATTAGTTTAATCAGTTTGTAGTAAGATCATGAAATATGACCTGTGGTCAAGGTTATGTCAGCTGTCAGAGTGGTTGCTTGATGTAATCACTGACCAAGGATATTTATTTCACTACAATTTTGTGACTAAACAATATATTGAGCTAATGCAGCATATTGGACGAAAAGCACAAACCAACCAGAGCAATATGGATAAGTTTCTTCATGTTTGAATTATCTTTCAGATGTTAATGCTTGAGCTGAAGAATTATGAAGAGAACTCGCGTATTGCTGTCTCGACAGGAAGCACTGGTGTAGGGGGAGCCACTGGTGGCAGTAAGAGTGACACTAGCTTGTCTGGGATGAGTGCTGGGCTAGGCTCTCTTAGCAGTATGGAAAAGGGAGCTGGCTCTACAGGAATGGGCATCATACCAGTATGTAGAAATAATTATTTGGTATGGTGTATTGCCTGCCACTGAGGATACATAATTATGAAATGATTTTTGAGAGAGAAAGAATAAATTGGTCATCACGTTGTTTCGAAAGCACGACCCCGACTAAATGGACCAACAGCTATGACGGCCCAAGGATAATACATTGGTGATTTGGGAGAGAAGTTTGATCATAATGGGGAAAATCCATGGGTTTAATTAATACCTATGGGCCATTATATCTCAGTCGGTAGAGCATTAGGATCTTTAAACGGGGGTGTGGGTTAGAATCCTGCTAAAAACAAATTTATTCTTTCGCTTTTAAAATCATTTCATACCAGTATGTGGAAAACACCACATTATGAAACATTTAATGTCTAGAGCCCCCCCCTTTACGGGCCATTTTTTTGGTTATTACATATTATTACAGGTGATGATTAAACTTTTCTTCTGTTGGGGATGAGTTAGATGTTGATCATTTTCTTTTGCTGACTTTCAACCATAAAAAAAATAGAATATCTGTGCAGTAAAAGCCAGTTGATCTCCAAGTATTTTTGCATTGACCATATATGCAGGGTTGTGACACTTTGTGACCTGTATTTCACAGTGGGATTTTCAAGGGATTTAAGATTGATCTTTCTGATACCTTTTGCATTATTCAACAGAACGCTCTGGAATTTGACAACATATGCTGGGCTACAGAAGAATAGCTCATATTCCAGTCATCAATGTTTGAGCTAAAGGGGGCATTTAATTTGGATAAAATCATTGGCATCTAAATAACGCCCATTTAACACCATGTCAAATATTGCCAATGTAAACTTATTATGTCACAGCATTTACCTCGGCAATTACCAAATGCTGTGGGTAAACATGAGGGTTGAAACTTTTGGAATCTGTCTAGAATATGATAAACATTTGAGTTTTGCTTGAACAAGCCAGAAGTTATCAGAAAACTATTTTAAGGTACTTCAGTTAAATTTGAGAAAACATAAAACCATTAAGGGGATACGCGGGTTGACATATCGGGGCTGATCAACAAAAAAATGGAAAATGAGATTTTGTATTTTTTACGTCCATAATGTGCCCAAATTTCACATAAATAAATTTATTGACAGACAAGATCATTGAAAATAGTTTAATTAATACTTAATTACTCATGTTTTTGAACTGTCATTATTCGCCAAATTCGACAAGTTTTGGTCATTGACAACAGCCTTTTATCGTTGGCGTTGTTGTTGTTGCCACATATGTCCGCACATCGTTGGAAAGCGGAAGTTCCAAGCTGTAACTTGAATTTGGGTTAGATCGGCAATCTCCGCCTCAATCCGGTGTATTCCCGAGAGAAAATATAGTACAGGTAGAACTCTTGCGGAAACATCCATATATGGCATAAGCTCGATATCATACGGTTCGGGGTCTCGGAAACATCCTTTTATGGCGAAAGCTCATTACCATATCACTTCGGGGGATAGCGGAGCTTCCAGAGTGACGTCAATTGGAGTGTCTGGGCATGCGCGCTCGGTCACTTCCTTAGCAACCGCTCAGAGTGAAATGGCGGATGTTTGATCGCTTCAGCTGTTAGAAGCGTGAAAGAAACAATAAATCATGCCTATGGACAATTTTTGTATCGTTGGAATGCGCCAAGTTGTCAAGGAAATAGTAGAAACGACTCGTGGCTGTAGAAACCGAATAAAACTACAGATTTTACGTTCCAAAGCGCCACTTTGATGGCGTACACCCAACCATTTGGCTAGCAAATGTTTATGGCCCATTTTCTCTAAAATCAGCTTTCCGGCCGAAATCGTTCCTAAGGAAAAATCATTTGCCGCTTTTATTTATGGATCTTCAAGAAAAATTCAGGGAATATTCCTATGATATGAAGACAAATTATTGAATGGTTTTCAGTGGGAAATTATGTGGCTGTTACCTGGGAATCTTTTGTGGCAATTTTTTTCGGTGAAAAGTATTATCAACTTTGTAGTTGTGTAAATCAATGATTATCCCCATAATACCATATAAAAATGTTCTAATAATGTGCATACATGCTCAGTAATGTAAAATATAAGTGTTTTGTACAATAAAAATCATAACGCAGGTCAAACGATTTTTCCTCGGGACGTTTATTGAAAATGTCCAGGTGGTGCTGCTGGTGTGGTTCTAGTCACGTGACCACTCTGAAAATTTGCATACAATCCATCCCTGCACCTGTACAAAATTTCATGGTCCTAGGTCTAGCAGAGCCAGAGATCCAGCATATGCGCCCAAGTCAACCCATGTCTCCCCTTAATTGAATTTCAGTGCCTGAATCCATACCAAGTCTTGTCTTTTTACGAAACTATACTCCTAGCCTCCCCATCATTGAATAGATGTCCTAGCATGGTTACATGTATGTGAACAGATTTATATGAATAGCACATTTGTCTCCTGTTCATAACAGTTCTTCCATTTGTTTTCCCCAGGCAAACACACAGTTACAGACAAGTCTATCGGTGAATGTGGGGTCTGAGAAAGAAGCAGTATGTATATTATTTACCCTATACTGATCTACAGTTACTTTCATCTCTATTGTTCATATACTGAGTATAATCTAAGTGTGGCAGTTGTTCTTCCATAGTCTCATACTACAATATGCCTTTCATTAAGTATGAGGGATGTGATTGGGTAGGGGGAGGGAGAGGAGCAATTCATATTTATGGTAAATGGGTGATGACTGGGTTCACTGTCCTGTCATTTAAGCTGATGCAGGAATCCAAAGACCCCCCACCCAAATCGGACAAGGGTCGACCTTAGTGGGGGATTACCTGAGGATTAACAACTAGTTGATGCCCCAGGGGTGGGGCCAATCAGGGCAAGTCTGATAACTTTCAGTGGAGATGTAATTGGTTGAGGTTTTATGTGGGAATTCAGATCAATATTTTGCTACGTGGGAGTTTGGGTTGGGTATTTTTTCACCTAAGGATGGGTGCATGAATTGTATTTATTTGAGGGTTAGGTGGGGAGTCTCTCCAATATTTTGCTCAAGGGGGTAGAGCATTATAGCCTTTTAACAACAGCTATTTACTAAGTCCCAACTAAACCCTGAGGTGGGAGGTGGGGGGGGGGGGTGATGTTTGACTCCTGCATTAGAGAGATGGAATAACTGGTCTTTTGGTATGTTACCGTAAATCTACTAAAAATTCAATCTTCACCAATTTCATCTACACAATTCAATCCCTTTTAAAATCATTAAAATAACAAATTAATACTGGACTGTCTTTTGGATTTTTGACTATTTTGTCCACTGCCTGTTCCAATCAATATAATTTGTGCCTATGACAGCTGATCTTATGCTGGAAAATTTCACTTTATGGGATTGAATGGCATGAACCTGATTTCAATTTAATCCATTATTTATTTCTTCTTTTAATAAGTCAATCAAACTTATTAGAAGGACTATATTTTGTCCACAAAATTGGGGGTGATTGAATTTGAATGGGGTGATCAAATTATTAGACGATTTACCGTAAGCATGAGGGACCTGTAACTTCTACCCAGACATTGACTGCTGAGGCGTTGTAGCAGTGGTATGCAAACATATTGGGGTCCACCATCGACAGGTGTTTCCTGTTGATGGGGTCAGCGAATGTTTCCTTATCCCCATCTCATGCACTTTTTTCGGGAACAGTCTTTACCTAAATATATATATGATATATGTACATTTCATGAAATTACATTGCCATATATCAGTCATAATCATACATTAATATCTTGCTTCTGCTTTCAACACAAATTATAGGCCCATGCTGAACTGGCGATTTCCACATCTAATGGTAAGTTCACCCACACTCCCAACTGTTTACAGGTATAAACTTTTGAAACGTTGATCGAAAAATTCACGAATTCAAGGACTTCTGAAAAAGCTAAGTAAGATTTGATCTACTGGGAATTTTAGAAATAATATGAAAATATTCATATACATAAAGCAAAATGGCAGTTAAAATATTCCTAGATGATCGAAGTTAACACTTGGCTTCTTTTTGTCTTCCTAGATACGGTCATTAAAGCTGTTCTGATCTTCGCTGAGGGGATATTTGACGGTGAAAGTCATGTTCTGTAAGTTTTGCCTCCGTGCCTGCAACCTTCATATACATAAAGACTATATGGATACAGAAATGGATGCTAGTACATGGATAATTTGAAGAAGTACTGTAATGACTAGTACAATTGATTTCTACGGTAATTCCTCTAATCACCGGAAGTGATATTTGAGGTATTAAAAATGAGAAGTGATCGATTTATTGCAACTGAGTGAAAGCGGTGATTCGCAAAAGTCGAAGAAATGAATCTTGGATCATCAAGTGCCCAGTTTCCGACACCACGATTTGTGACAACCATGTAAGGGACGGTACAAGTGATTCTTTTCAAATTCTACTTACGTAGGGTGTGATTCAATACAATCCAGCTAATTGCCGTTTTAATGCTCCAGCATCCGCAGAATTAATACCCTGTTATCAAAAACAGTCTAGTTCAAACGGTCGGTGGTCTCTTGCAAAGTGCTTGCTTGTAAATGACTGATTCTTCCTCAAAAACGGGATTGACTGAAAATCGGGGGTGATGAAATTATTACAACTTCCGATCGTATTTTCCTCCAAAAATCGGGGGTGATCGATTTCTGATAGGGTAATCGATTTATTAGAGGAACTACCGTAACTGAATTTCAATGAACAGAATTTACTTTCAACCATACTGGATTATTTGATAAATTAAATGCTGTCGGACTAGAGGTTTTCACTTGAAATTTTTAATAATTGCTGGTCTGTTGTAAACAGTTCTAATAACCTAGAAATGATGACAGATATAACACTTGAGTTATCGGTTGAAATATGATTAACTATATCCATTCGTGAATGAGTTACCGAGTGTGTAAATGTGAAATCCGATATCTCCTCCTTTGTATTTCAGCCACCCCAGTGCTGGTAATGTGACAAGCTTGCTCAAGGTGCCCATCATTCCACCCAAAGATATTCCTGTAGATCTTCACATCAAGGCCTTTGTGGGATACAAATCCAGGTATGGTTATATACGGTAATACCTCTAATAATTCAATCACAGGAAGTGAAATTTCCCAGCATGAAATCTGGGGGTGTTCAAATTTATTAGAAGTTGACAAAATGGTCCAAAATCATACAGATAATCCATTGTTTCTTTAATATTTCAATGATTTTAGAGAGTGATCAAATTTATTAGAACTGTCGGTCAAACTTTGTCCCCAAAGTCGTGAGTGATTAAATGTTGATAGGGGGATTGAATTATTAGAGGGATTAACATACATGTATATATGATGGTCTTGGGAATCTTTGGGGGCACGCAGGCCTTGCCTTGAGGACATCTTATGCGAACAGTCCACTGCTCTCCTGAGTTAGATTTTGAAGGCGAGTAGGCAAGCATTTTGACAAGAATAAGATGTAGAACAACGCAAATTTGGAGAATTTAGGCTAAAAATCACCTGCTCCCCTCAAATACATTTTAGGTGGGAAATAGGTGAGTGCGATCAATTGCAAGCGTATCACGGTGAGGCCTGGCTCGTGAAGTAAGGGCCGAGGCAAATGACAATTGCAGCAGAATTCATGAAAGACTGTTGCAGGCATCTCCTAGTTTCATATGGTCATGGTGTATAATTACAAGGGTGTAAGGAAGCTAATGGCTGCAACATTCTCACATAAATTTAGCTGCATTTTTCAAAGAAAATTGTTTGTGTCCCCAGCCTAATACATCTGTCCAAAACCATCTGATATTGTTTTCATCCGTTCACAAATGATGTTGACAGTTTTTATATTCGAAGTATTTTAAAGAATTTAAAGTATATTCTACAACATGGGAGTATGACTATTGTCACAGGACCAACGAAATAGGGTTTGATGTGATTTAAGTGTGTACCTTGACCTAAGACTGACCATTAGCTTTTACCCAATTAGGTCAGGTCACACTGACATTGTCCTAATTAAGCGCATTTCCATGGCCTTACGGTAATTCCCCTAATAATTCGATCACCGGAAGTGATATTTGAGGTGATAAAGAATAGGGGTGATCGATTTATTGCAAATCATTGAAAGTGACAAATCCCGAAAAATGCGGGTGATCGAATTGTAAGTTTTAGTAATTTGTGTGATGTTGTTGTTGTTGCCGTAACCCGCTGTTGCTTCCAAACGCGACTCCAAACGATAAATTATAGTAAATATTATTATGATAGCTGGATAATTGTCTTTTGATTGGCCTGCACCCACGATTTTTTGGAAACTTATGATCGGATATGTAAAACAACGCTTTAATCGATAAATCGTCAGTTCATGAGTTACACTATACTCGCGCATGTTGTCAGACTGCCTGTTCATGTTAGGCCTACGTGCGTCCTCGATTTAGGTCATCTCGGTCATGAAACGTGTTCTAAGTAAAATACAGAAGACGTGTGGTGTATCGACGCAAAACTTCACTACATGCCAATCAAATCATACAATACTTTTCACAAAATATCAGAGATGCAATATTTGGTTCAGAATAGTTGTTTTGTCATACCGGTAGCCGCAAAAGTTTTTTTAGTGTTTTTCTCAGCATGGCGGAAAATGTATACACATGGGACTCATAATTTTATCCTAACTTGATCGCGTCGGGGGGGAAATATACACGTTGATCCTACGGTTTTCTACACATGACACTTTATGGAATGCTTGTTGAGTTTCCTTCGTTGTATATCAAATAAAACACCTTGACCTATTCCCTTAATTGGTCAATACGGTGAATATTATTTGAGAGAATGCTACTTGGTTATAATTTGTAGCATGACACACTTGTAATCAACGAACTTTGCTCTGTATAACAAAATCGTGGATAACGATATGCATTGACACAGAAATAAAACACTAAAGGTTCAGTGTTTGTTATTGCGAATTCTCCAAATGATAGAACTATGATCATAATTCACTATACCTGGGTTCTCATCAGCAGGAGGTTGGAGGCGAAAATGCCTGTCTACTTGCCATGCACCTACTGGATCATTTCTGGGACGAATATCATCCCAGATCATTAGAACATAATTTAACGGCAATTTAAGTGGTATTTCCGATGTCTGTCATTTTCTTTAATAAACAGATGATATGGAAGGACAAATATTAAAAGTTTTCCTCTACTTGTCCCTATGAGGGCTTCTGCGTTGTAGTACTTTGTGGGCAACTCGTATGTCGAGGGAGCCATTATTTCATTTCTTCAGATTTGCAAGATCTCTCCCATACGTTTTGACTGCAAAAAGGGAGACGTTGAGTATTTCATTTTAGCTATGGGGGAGACGGGTGATTCGGGGGAGACGTCAATAGACATGGATGCTGGTCCCCTCTGAATATCCTCCATTGAGCCTCTTTGTGCACACAGTCTCTGTTGAAATCTGTTCATCCCAGTTGATCCCCGCTGTGATAATAGTTTGTGTGAACGGGACAAATGTATTGATTTGTTGCATTTCAGCAACAATGTGATGCAGGGAAATGAAATGAACACACACACACACAAATGTTATTTTCTTTTAGACTGTCGCTTCATTAATTCATTGCAGTGAATATAGCAGAATAGCATTCAGAATATTGGGGCTCTTCTATTTGTATACAAGAGTTTAGACTGGGCCATTATCAACAAAATTCATCACAGCTTTGAAATGAGACAAGCCAGCCTGTCAATTAAGGGTTGTACAATCAAACCTGGCCCCACACTCTGCCTTGTTTGGCATATTGTAAACAATTTGGGCTAACCCTAGCTCTGGGTAATTTGAATAATAATGGACTGGATAATTCATGCCTGGAATGTGGTTTCGTGTAGTCTTAAATGTCACGGTCTCAATCCAAGATCAAAGAACTTCCTTTTTTTCTCACTTGGCTGGAACTCGCAACTTGAGTTTTGGCCTTGTGCCAGACAACACAAACTGGACACTTCCAAGTCGATTTGTCCAAGTCAGAATAATAGGGATGTCAGCTTCACCTCCATAGTAATATTGCCAGCCGTCTCAGAAAATCACTGGTAATTCAGACCCTATTTACATATTAATGGGCAAGTCGCTCATCTGGGGTGAAGAAGGGGTTTATCTTTGCTTGGCTTCACCAACTGCATGGGAAATTGCCAGCAAAAAGGGGTTCAAATGGGAACTTCTCAAAAGTCAAAGTCGCTGATAACCTGGCTCGTCGAGTCTAAAAGTACAGATGTACAAAGCCCAGCGGGACAAAGATCACCGCTTTGGTATATAATATCGTGAACTTAGTGAATGAAGTTTATCATCGAAGGTGTAAATCATATCGCATGAACATCCCCGGTTCAGCAATCAATCAAGATTGTGATCCTAAGGTGGACTGAGGCAGAATAATCAGATATGTTGTTTAATCCACGGAATTATCCAAACAAAGCCGGGCAAACAACAATGGCATTTTGTGGAATGAATCAGCAAGTGACCAGTTTTCAATACCGGTATTTGTGAAACCTAATCGGCATACAAGCGAGCTGTTTTAAATTATGTTCATGCAAGGTGTGATTCAATACAATGCAGCTAATTGGAGTTTGTGAATACTCGAGCATGAGCTGAATAACACTGTTATCAAACGCGATCTCTGTTTGAGCAACTTCAGCAGGAGGCCTGTGAGGTAAACAACAGACTATTCTCCGTCATCCGGAAGTGCATTCGTCTTATTTTATCATGAAACCCACTTCATTATTTTTGGTCCTGTTAATTAATAAGTCCTTTTTCTAGGTCTAATGTTGTTTCGCCAGACATACGTCTTGGTAATGATGCTGTATATATGTTTCTATCATGTCTCGCACTGTATTTTTCCAGTGTCAATGATACGCGTCAACGGTAGGCACATTTGGCGGGTGATCGAATTATTACAAACGGGATCTTCTGAAAATTGGGGGTGATTGAATTATTACAACTTCCGATCGTATTTTTCTGCAAAAATCGGGGGTGATCGAATACCGATAGGGTGATCGATTTATTAGAGGAATTACCGTAGGAGGCATTAGGACATGTTTTTGCCAATTTCGAGGTTTATAGGTCACCTAAGCAGGGATTCATACAAGTCACTTTTTACCACCGATATTCGGTGGTAACAAAAATTTGAAAACTCAATTCATATGCCAAGAAACTCAATTGCTTTCGTTTTACTGGACAAATACTCAATTTTTCGTGAAAAACTAAATTCGCCAGACATGGTCAAAGTTAATTTGACAGCCCCAAATTACGAAATAAACTCAATCGAATGACGATCTTACCGCGAAAACGATACTAAGTTTACCTTTCACAGGCACCGAAAGCGTGCCCCCACGTGTCGTGGTGTTGCGGCAGAAACAATTGCTTGCATAAATTATTTCCTGAACCCTCAAACGTTTATTGTGTGGCAGCCTGCATTCATACTACCGAGGGTTCCCGACTATCACTAAAGTTTGACACGAAACTGGCGATGTGTGTAAGAGGACAGACAAGTATTCTAAATAACTTTAGATTGAGCCATCCTTAAAAATATGTCAGTTGGGCGTACCCGCCCGCCCCATCGAAAAGCTGCCGACCCAAAAGTTTTTATCGACCAACTGTCGCCGTAAAAGTTTTTTTTTCTTCAACTTCAAGCAGACCCTGTGTAGTTGTTGTCATCTTTAAATCTTTAGGTCGTGAATTTGTCCATCAGAGTTGCAAGTTTCAGAAATGAAATACAAAGAAATATAGTCTACGAAACGAAAGAAAAATCTGCCCTCGCGTTGTTGTTGCTGAGAAGCGATATGCGTGTTGAAAACTTTTGTGCCTTACTTCCCTATTTTGAAAGTGAACTCTTCCAATTCGATTCATCGGGAAGCAGCCTTGTGAGCTTACAACACGGGGTCAGTGGAAGTTTCCAATACCGCAATAGGGATGACAGCCCGACAGATTTGCGCTTTGCAGAGCCACGTGCCTGCAGTCATTCGACCATATTTCCCGGCTATATCTGGACCGTGATGCTGACGTTCGATTCAATCAGTATCCCTCCAACACAAAGTAAAAAGTGAAATGTCCAGCAATGTCAAGGATTGAAAATACATCAAGACTAAATGTCTAAATTTCACATGACTTGTACAAGCCAAGACCTGCAATCATGATGGGATTGTATTTTTGTAAAGTACATTGACTGGTCTACAACTTCACTCGTGAGATGTCAATGCGATTGACGTTGCATATTTTATCTTCGTCTGCTCCATAAAGTTGACTTCTTGTTGATTATAAACAATAAATTTTCCTAGTTGGAAGAGTAATGGAAAACCATACTTTAGAAAAAGGCATATTATTTATACATATTTCTGTATTAACTTGCATTAACCTTCATTGAAAATTTAGCCAGAGGATAATGTATAGGCCTGTCCCGAAGGAATTTTATGAGACCTGAAATTAAATACGAGGTGACCTCCAGAAATGGATTTTGGAAAAAATTAACAGGAGATAAATAGCACTCAAGAAATTTGCTTAAAAATTTAACATTCAGTGAATGTGACCATCCAAAATATTTGGTAGTTTTCAGAAAATTTAGACTTTAGAACTCGGCAGATCTGTCTCATGTAAAAACTTTATTAAACTTTAATTCAGTAACAATCTGCAGAGGCTGTGTTTGGTGCAGTTAACTGCAGAAAAGAGGGCATGTTTCCTGGTTCGATCCTTTGCTGTTTTGAACAATTACTGCTTGATTTCTCCCACCGATTTTATTCGTGATATAGATTCCCATAATTTATATGTCCAATGTTATTCAGACTGATCTTGTGGTATGGTACATGTAAATCTCTTGGTTTTTATACTTCATTCGATGAAAACTTTAGCTGAAGACGCGCTGAATAAAATGAGTTTTATTGAATTTGGATATTGGGTAGATGAATTTTTTTTGGTCAAAAATAACCCCATGCTCATAGTATAATATATTGACCATATTAAAGCTCCCCAACAACATCCTGTGCATGGTGGTGGTTGAAATATTTGAGAACTCAATATCAATGGGTGAATCGGTGGTAAATTTTTTGGAAAACTCAATCGCAATCTTTGAATCGGCGGTAAGAAATTTTGAAAACTCAATTTCACCATTGTGAAAACTCAATTTTGAGTAATATTGAGTTTTCGGTGGTAAAATTTTTGACTTGTATGAATCCCTGCTAAGTCAGGGAGTAATCCAGACGGGTTTTGATACCGGTATCTGCACCCAAACTCACACGCCCAAATACTGATAAACCAATTTGAATGTCGGCTAAAATCTAAACCAAATCTACTTAAAATCACTATTGGACTTATTTTTATTATTTATTGAAGAAATAATTCATCATTTCCTGTGTACAGCAGGTGGAAAGACTAAATTTTTGCATCGTGCTTCTTGACTAATTTCATGCAGGCCGCCATTATAGCATTTTTAAGCCCACTGCACATCGGTTTTATGCAGAAAGTTTTCTTCCGGTTTTGCGGGTTTCCAGTTTCGTGGTAGTCAGCCAGTGTCACAAAAAAATGACTGGATTAGGTCAAATTTTCATCAAAAGTAGGTCAGCTCAGAACTTGCTGGTAACAGTCCCCTAATGCACGTTCATGCCCAAATTCAAGGTTCTAATGTCAACAGTTCTCCTTATTTTGCCGACGAAAGGATTAGGATGGACTGACTCACTCATTAACGGACAATTGCAAATTAGAGCCTACTTCGTAGGAATATTGTATGGTGAAACCCCGAATGATTTAATCTCAGGGAGTGAAACCTCTGTCTGTAAAATCAAGGGATGATCAAAGTTATTAGAACAGAAAATTTGTACAGTATATCCTCCAATAATTCAATCACAGGAAGTGGAATTTCCATCCATAATCTAAGAGGGTGGTCAAATGTATCAGAACAAAGTTAACAAAATCCATTATTTCTTCATTTTAATGATTTGGGGGGGTGATAAAATTTATTTGAACATATACTTCAACTTTTGTTTAATCTTCCTTTTGTGATTTACAGTTTACAGTTCCATGTGTTTGAGTTGACGAGACAACTGCCTAGGTTTTCCATGTATGCCATGTGTTCGTCCGATTTACCAGAGCCTAGCAGTAGTGTGGTGTTTCAGATCAACGACCGTGTTCAACGAGTATGTCTTCATAGTTTTATTTCTATGTTCAGGTCCTATTTTAAATGCATCTTGCCTTGTCCCAAGAACAAGAAATATCTGACAAATCCCAGCAAAATATGAATTTTAGAGTTGTAAAGTACAGTTATATAAAGGGCTTTATCAAATATTTGCCTATGACACTGGACATTTAACTCCCTTGATACAACAGGTTATCTCTCTAAAATAGAGGTAAAAAAGGTCGTTTTTGTCCAATCAATTCAATGATATATCGAAGATAGAAACATCTGCCATAGGCGATCATGGTTATATATCCGCATCGGATGGTATTGAAAAAACAAATTGTCATCTATCTAATTTGCTTAAGAATAGACGACATGTTTTGTTCTCTGTTAACAATTAGACTATGCACACTTTCATTGGAATACCACTGTTCCGGCATGTAACAATAAGTAAGTCGCCTGAAGATTTTGTAGTGTCATGATGAATAAGTCAAAAGTTATCAAGCAAAAATGACCTTTGTTACCTCCATTTTAGAGAGTTGGAGTGACACTGTCCCATATCATGGCATGGATTTCTGCCCTCATGCACAGGCCTGATTATCTGCCCTTGGGCTTATATTGCGCACAGTGGTAGTTTTGCCTTGATGAACTCGTCTCTCTGTAGTCTTGCCAAGTGCTCTGTTGTGTTTTTCTACTGGATCTAATGAATCTTACTACTTATTATTCAAATATTAAGACATATGCATTGTTATTCAATAATCGTATCTTGAATTTTAGAGTTTTCAGGACAATATATTTTGCACTCTGACATGCAATCTCAGTAAACTCAGATATAATATCACGGAATATTATATCTGAATTCAGCCCTATATAAATCCCATGCGAATCTGAAACTATATTTGTTAGCCAATCAGGTGGCTAGCTTGTTGAAATCACGCCCACAGTAATTACGCACAGTAGCACGTGGACTAATATATAAACATTATCGGGATATTCAAGTATGGCATCAGTACCAGACAGATCCGTGAAGCACAAAGAGTTTACTCCCGCCGAAAAGTCTGGCTTGCTTAGGGGGTAGAAAATATCAAAAGATTGTGCCGCGCGAGATGTTAATCTCAGTGAAGTAAACGTCAATCATTGTCAGAGAGAAAAGTCAGAAATGGTCGTGATTGGCTTATTATGGGATCCCGCAGAATATCGGAGAAGATTCGCACGAAGTTTTCATAGCGCTACATCTAGATGGTATTCTCCTGATTTACCATCTTGGTTTACCTAGATTGTCTGACATGTTGTGTATCATCAAAATGAAATATGGAAATGGGTATACAATAATCTATCACTGCCATGGAATATTATAAGTTATACCAGTGTCTTGCGTTGGTATACAGGCTGATATCTTCGAGACGAAATATCAGCCTGTATGCCAACGCAAGACACTGGTATAACGAATTTATCGCATTGAAGAGCTATTCTCCCGGTTGGTTTAACATATATCACTAACTCGAAAGAAAAACAGGCATATGACTCAACGTTGAACAACGTAAGGCATCGTGGGTCGGACAGGTAGCTTCAATCTCTTTTCGATCTGTTCCGCGATGAACAATAAACTGGATGAAATACTTAGCTGACATTCTGACATTCCTGTTTATGTGGCATATAAAGCTTTGGATAATAATTTATTTCTTATCTTCATCCGCAAATACGCAATTTGCCTCGCACAACTTGTTCCAGTGGCGGAACTCGCCCATACAAACTCGCACAGACAAATTCGCCTGAAGCAGGCTTTGTCTGCAGGTGTTGCACGCGCGTCCTTGACTGCGTTGGTATATGGGCGCGCGCATCGTTGACAGCATTGGTATACGAGAATTCTGAATTGGTATACCAACGGTGGATAACGAAGAATTGCAATACGGTCTAATGCACTATGGTAATTAACCAATCAAAACTCTACAATTTACTCTGAAATGTGATAATATCTTGTATCTCAGTAATAAATATTTAATCCATTTCTTTTCAGGTGGTTATGTGGATCAATCAGAATTTTTTACTCCAGGAAGATCTGGTCTGCGAGGGATCTCTCCATGTTTGTTTCGTGTCCTTGCGTGGGTCAGGATCACTCGTCATCAAGATGGAAACCACTGGACAGGTAGGACAACATTTCACTTGAATGAATTCAGATATGGCAATTTCCAGCTTATTGGTTAATTTCAGATTTTTATCGAGCCCGTCCTTCAGCTGCGGGAAGCTCGATTTAGGAATCTAAACGATGTCTATTTGTGTCCATTTCTTTGTCCCTGTCCAGAAAAGTAAAATATTCCGGATACTTACATCCTGCTATATGCTATCATGCCTCAGGAGCCTATCCCACCCCCGGGGCACCAAGTCCCATCCTCCATCTCCTAAACTAAATCTCCTATATTCTGGGAACTTACACCATTCTACACTTGCTCAATCCATCCACGACCCTTGGGAGCATGTCCCCACCCCTGGATCATCGAGCACCATCCTCTATCTTCTAAACTAAGCTTTGCCTGACCCCATACCCTAAACTATACCGGGAGTTTACATCATTTAACCTTATTAATCCAAACTTGTTCAACCTATTCACTACCCCCTGGCACCGAGCCCCGCCCTCTATCTCCTAAGCTAATCTTTTCTCGGATCATACCCTTAGGGGCCTATATATTCTGCACACGTACATGATTTGCCATTCCTTAAAAATATTTTAGCCGGTTGAAACCTTTCTCCCAATAAGCTCAGGAGAACTGTGACAAGTTCTACCCAAAATGGAACTTCACTTGGGACTTGGCAGTTAGCAGTAAGAGGATAGATCAAGGACTGATTGGTCCGATGTCAGGAGATTGTTACTTAGACTCGACTTAGACTGTGGCCATTTTTCACTGGGTGTGGGACGAGAGATATTCCAAGATAACAGGTCTTCGCCAGAAAGCAGGCTCAATAATCAGATAATAGTGTCTAACTATTATTCCAATGAAATTTTGCAATAACAGATAAACAAGATTGTAGCATGGTTGTTGTTGTTGTTGTTATAGGTGTCTTTGTTGACAGACGACATGGACCTGGCAGGGGACATAATCCAGGCATTGGCAGTGTTCCTGAATCTGGAAGATCTACAGGTTACTGCAGACTTCCCAAGAGAGATGGAAGTTCTGAAAGAGATCTTAGTTAGGGTAAGCTACAAATCTGTACACTACAAAATTCTATATAATTCACACCTAATGTTATTAATAAATCATATCAATGTAGTTTTACTGATTTCAATACCAGGTCACCAGTCGACTGCCAATCATTGATTATCACTTCCAGTTTGAAAGACAAATAATAAACTGCTACCACAATTTATGTGGTGAAAATGACTTAGAATTCCATGATAATGGAATCTTGTCTCCCGCATTTTGTTGCTGCCACAGCATTAAAAACATTGTGAGAAAAAATTGTTGACATTGAATTCTGCAGATAAGTAATTTTGTGGTTTTTAGCCCACCATCACCAGATGGTGGGCTGTTCAAATCGCTTTTCGTCCGTGGTCCGTCGTCCGTAAACAATTTCTTGTTATCGCGATTTCTCAGGAACTACTTTATGGATCTTTCTCAAATTTGGTACACAGGTTCCCCTTGGGGTCTAGTTGTGCAAGATACGTTTTCTGGTCCGATTCGAAAATCCAATATGGCCACCAGGCGGCCATCTTGGATTTCCCATGAAACCTTGTTATCGCGATTTCTCAGGAACTACTGCATGGATCTTTCTCAAATTTGGTACACAGGTTCCCCTTGGGGTCTAGTTGTGCAAGATACCTTTTCTGGTCCGATTCGAAAATCCAATATGGCCACCAGGCAGCCATCTTGGATTTCCCCATGAAACCTTGTTATCGCGATTTCTCAGGAACTACTGCATGGATCTTTCTCAAATTTGGTACACAGGTTCCCCTTGGGGTCTAGTTGTGCAAGACACCTTTTCTGGTCCGATTCGAAAATCCGATATGGCCACCAGGCAGCCATCTTGGATTTCCCCATGAAACCTTGTTATCGCGATTTCTCAGGAACTACTTTATGGATCTTTCTCAAATTGTGTGCACAGGTTCCCCTTGGGGTCTAGTTGTGCAAGATACCTTTTCTGGTCCGATTCAAAAATCCAATATGGCCACCAGGCGGCCATCTTGGATTTACCCATGAAACTTTATCACGATTTCTCAGGAACTACAGCATGGATCTTTCTCAAATTTGGTACACAGGTTCCCCTTGGGGTTAAGTTGTGCAAGATACTTTTTATGGTCCGATTCGAAAATCCAATATGGCCACCAGGCAGCCATCTTGGATTTACCCATGAAACATTGTTATCGTCATTTCTCAGGAACTACTGTATGGATCTTTCTCAAATTTGGTACACAGATTCCCCTTGGGGTCTAGTTGTGCAAGATACCTTTTCTGGTCCAATTCGAAAATCCAATATGGCCACCAGGCGGCCATCTTGGATTTCCCCATGAAACTTTATCACGATTTCTCAGGAACTACAACATGGATCTTTCTCAAATTTGGTACACAGGTTCCCCTTGGGGTTTAGTTGTGCAAGATACCTTTTCTGGTTCGATTCGAAAATCCAATATGGTCACCAGGCAGCCATCTTGGATTTCCCCATGAAACATTGTTATCGTCATTTCTCAGGAACTACTGTATGGATCTTTCTCAAATTTGGTACACAGATTCCCCTTGGGGTCTAGTTGTGCAAGATACCTTTTCTGGTCCAATTCGAAAATCCAATATGGCCACCAGGCAGCCATCTTTGATTTCGTCATGAAACCTTATCGCGATTTCTCAGGACCAACTTCATGGATCTTTCTCGAATTTGGTACACAGGTTCCCCTTGGGGTCTAGTTGTGCAAGATACCTTTTCTGATACGATTCGAAAATCCAATATGGCCACCAGGCAGCCATCTTGGATTTCCCCATGAAACATTGTTATCGTCATTTCTCAGGAAGAACTGCATGGATCTTTCTCAAATTTGGTACACAGGTTCCCCTTGGGGTCTAGTTGTGCAAGATGCCTTTTCCGGTCCGATTCGAAAATCCAATATGGCCACCAGGCAGCCATCTTGGATTTCCTCATGAAACTTTATCACGATTTCTCAGGAACTACTTCATGGATCTTTCTCAAATTTGGTACATAGGTTCCCCTTGGGTCTAGTTGTGCAAAATACCTTTTTTGGTCCGATTCGAAAATCCAAGTTACGCTTCAAATTAATATGGTATTTCGGAGTGGTGATGTTGCATCAAAAGAGTCGGCGGATGAAACGGTGGGGCATATTCTATATATTGACTATAAAGAATATCCGTACCTTCACCTTCCATATCAAGGAGTTGAAATAATTCGGAATTAAAAAGTATTTCTTTGAGTTTTCTTTAGTCCATGTAGTTTGCAAATGAACTGCCCCACCGTTTCGTCTGCCGGGGTTCGGCTACATGAAGGGACGTCACTCTTGTGACACATCATCACAACTCGACAACTGTAGACTACTGCATGTTTCGATCCAAGGTAGATAATCAGGATTCAGACACTTTCGAAGTTTCAAATTTACTGCACGGACCGGATCCCTTCACTATTAAGTATTTACCATCTTACTATTTTCGAGTATGGTATCTTAAAAGATATGTCTCAAACTAGCCCAGTAAACAGAATAGAATTAGCATTCGTTCCTAATTATAAAATCTTCAGTATGTTTCATAGCTCATGCCAAAGCGTCAAAGAGATATTTGTCTTCGCTTTCAGTACCCAATGATGACACGTGCAAAAATAAAAATAAAATAAAAAAAATACTACAAAACGAAGACGAAGGATCCTCTGTACATGTACATTCACTTTCAGACTAACTTGTAGTCTTGTACTATAACAACCGACATAAGTACAGTTTCTAGAAATCTTGAAACTCCTGAAACTTTGAAAGATATCTTGATGTTTTCCAGTGTCCCTTTTTCGATCTTTTTCGCTCAGATTCGAAATTCTGTAAACAAACTAACAAATCAATTGCTTGTTCCTAGTAACAATGGACAAAAAGATCCTCTTGTCATTAGCTTACAATTATCGGACAATGGTAGGCGCCAAGATCCTTCAGGATCTCTCGTCTTTCAATACTATTTGTTGTGTTGAGTTTATCATTTGTGTTGTGTTACCCCTCCCTCGTTGATTTTCAAAAGAATGCTCATGTGAAACACATATCAACACACATTCATTGCCTTATTGTAAAATTTTCAAAACTTTTGTTTTCGAAGGGAGACCACTCTTCTCAACAAACCTTCCAAGTACACATGGGCATATACAGCGAACAATACATTCAAATTATGTGGAGCACAACATTAAATTTAATTCTCTCTCTCTGCCTGCATTCAAATTAATTAATATTTAAATAAAATTCTCTTTGTCGATTGTTCTGAATTTTGAACTGATGAGCACTTCGTCCAATTTTGGTGAATCATAATGCAGTATATATTTTCTGGACAAGCTAGATTCAGTTTTGGGGTGCTGAGACTTTGACCTAATAAGCCCAGAGCTATTTGGGGTGCTGAGACTTTGATCTTTGACTTAATAAGCCCAGAGCTATAGACCATTTCAAACCAAAAATATGCGAATAAATGCGAAGGTAAAATTGTATTGACGGAAGCTCACGAGTTCAGAGATCGTTTGACCAATGGAATGCTCGGATTCTGGAAGCAAAATAACCCGGATGATTCTGAAGTCTGTCGGCAAAATGGGGAATCTTGTTCCCACTGTTCACCATTTATTACCTCCACACTGAAGAGCTCTTATAGTGGACAACTGAAGTTATGGAGGTGCACATAGTAAATTTTGGTGTATTTGATATAAGAGTGGGAATAATGTAGCCTCTACGCAATGGTAGTTCCCTTTATCTCATTACAAAACAACGAATTATTGTATTATACTGACTAGTAGGTGTGAAGGTAAAATCGTCAAATAGCAGGAAGAGTACCCGTTTTGCACATACACACACAGTAAAATGGCCACACGTAAACAACTGGTAGCTCCCGTCCCTCAGGGGCCTGTAATCCTGGCCAGACTCGACAAAGAAAACAATGATGCTTGTTATGTTAAAACACTGGATGGAATGAGGAACAAGCGCCCTCCCATAAGCCTTCTTCATGTCCAGAAAATCGACGAATGTTGCTAGCAACGCCGTTGCTTAGGCCGCCATTTTTCCTTCCCAGCGCACCCTCAAAAACACCGCTGCCACAACCGGAAGTGCCTAACGTGAAATAGATCTCTAAACTTAAATCAAAATATATTATAATATGACTGAAACATTGTCTTTTTTTCACAAATTTGGGGTGCACTCGAAGAAAACTAGTTTATTAGGGAAAGGAAGTTATCCTTTTAGTATAATTATTTTGTTGATTTACCGGACAAACCCATTTTGTGGCAGTGAATGATTAATGAAGAAAAAATGTCGGTCGATCTGCTTCTAGATTTCAATTGGTTACCAGAGATCACATGGTCTTGCACCATGTGACTTGTGTCGTCGCTACACGGAATTTGCCGAGCTCTGTGAAAAGGTCTATTGGACCATTACATGATTTGAGGTGGATTGAGTGAATAGAATTACGGTGTTAGCCCTTACATGTATTATATTCACGGACCGACTGTTAACGATTCTTTATTTTTGGGCAGAATGATAATCTCCTCATAATGAAACTTTGCAATGATCTACTTTTAGGTGGATGATTTTCACAGCGTACGTCAGAAGTTGACGGCAGAAATGGCTGATCACTCCAACTTGATCCGCAGTATGGTGGTACGTGCCGAGGACTCCCGAATCATGGCAGACATGTAAGTTAATCGAAGGAATCTGTATTTCGATATCTTCTGAACAAGTCTCCTATATAACTCACAAATCTGAATGCTGGTACATAAAGACTACACCCATTTCCCCTACTATCATTATAAATTATATTGTTCCGCTGAAGAAGCTCCAAATCAGTACAATTTGTGAGCAATTCGTTACTATGTTATTTAGCCTACATGTAGCTCTATTTATTTTCAAGAGAGACTAAATTGCCAAAACATTGAAGCTTTCCAACACTATGTTATCTACTTCTATTGGAGTTTGCAATTCCATCTTATTGATTCAACTTTTGTAAATGATTTCATATTAAAATCCTTGATTTTTAGTCATCTATATTCTAAAGTAAAGTCGGTTAGTTAATGTGCATTTTCATTCTCGTTAACCTATCAGCAACTATGTGATTGATAATGACTCTGTATGTTTGTCTGTCCATCCATCCATTCCATTACTAAACATGACACCTCGACAGAAAATTAATGTGATAATCAGCCATTTTGGCATTGTATACTCCAAGTTTAAATACGAATCCATGACAATTTGACACAAATTGGAGGGTACGACATTTCGGTTCACAACATTTCAGCAACTTTTCCCCCATTTCTGCAGTTAGCTAATAATTGGGGGAAAAATATGTTACTTACCTTCAGATACATATACTTATTGTACATGTGTTGAAGATTTTACAGAGATGTACTGTGAATGTTTGAGCAAATTCCACATCAATCAGACTAACAGATATGTACATATGTATAAAATCATGCTGAGTGAGGTTAAACTTTAATTTATTTGGAAACTCTGTAACGAATATATAATCATAGTTATCTGGGCTCTATTACTTGTCGTTACATAGTTTTAATAGGTCTAATGCATATGTATTTGTTTTTACCCCTCAGCCCATAGGGCTGTGGGGTCTTGTCGTTGCCATGTACGTACGTCCGTCCGTCCGTCCGTCCTGGCGTCCATCCGTCCGTCTGTCAACATGTTCTTGTCCGCTGAATATCTGCAGATCTATGAAGTCGGGCCTGACCAAACTTTGGTGAGAGCTTCCTGAATGTTGACTGATGAAATGATTAGATTTTCAGATGGCTATGATGATTTCATGATTTTTAAATTTTTTTTTATTATTTATTGATGGCTCAGCTTTTGCACTGTTATCTATGCCCATCAACATGTTCTTGTCCGCTGAATATCTGCAGATCTATCAAGTCGGGCCTGACAAAACTTTGGTGAGAGCTTCCTGAATGTTGACTGATGAAATGATTAGATTTTCAGATGGCTGTGATGATTTCATGATTTTTAATTTTTTTTTTTTTTTTTTATTGATGGCTTAGCTTTTGCACTTTTATCTATGCCCATCGGGAACCCTTGGTTGCATGTTTCAGTATGAATTTTGAAGGTTCCCTGATACAAGAAAGCCTGGTCCATTCAAGATTCTCATTGAATGAAGGACAACATTTTTCTTTAATTTTGCTATTAAATCATTCTATTCTACATCATATGATTTATCCTAAAACTTTTGCATGAACCATATTTGTGTCCACACATTTAACTGGTACAACATAATGCTTCAATTTTTGTCACCAAACATGTTACTGTACCTTGGAAATTATTTAAAACGAGTGATTAGGAGAACTCATTTTTAGCCTGACTCTGGGCAATTTTGAACCAGTTTGCATACCTGGAGCTTATGCCCCCCCCCCCCAATAATGATAAGGGTGGGCCTGTGTCAATCAGTGTGTTTACTTGTTATCACACTTGTGCAATGCATAAATTGCCACTAACAGAGCTACACTTTCTTGCATGCTGTAATCCCAGCACACCACTCACGTGAAACCGAAGTCTGTTATATACGGTATCCAGGGATTTTTTGCAGGTTCTGATCCCAAACTCCCAGTTCCTTTTCATAATTCATTATTGAGGGTCCAATTTTTTTAAGTGAATTTCGGCGCAAAGAGCCTATGATCAGTCACAAAACAGAGGTTTATTAACATGAAATTCAATACCCAGCTATGCAATCGGATCGATATTGAGGCTAGCTAAGATTCATAGCGTCTCCCTTCCCTCACCGCTATGCCGACGACAAATACATTTCCCTGGTGGTAATTCGAACATCTCCATGGCGCACTTATTATTACCTTTGCGCCCTATTGGACCTTCATTGACTTGAGAAAAAGGGCCGCCATGAATAAAAATACCATAATCGATGTTGTGATCATCATCCCCTGTATACACGGGGTCTATTATGACGGAAATGGCCATCTTCTTGACCCTCGATTTCAGGTGATTTTGAGGCTCCATAAGGATAATTTTAACGTCTGTAATTAATTTTTGACCGACGAATGGCCATTTAGTCTGCCATTTCTGTATTTTTATTCATGGCGGCCCATTTTCTCAAGTTAATGAAGGTCCAATAGGGCGCAAAGGTAATAATAAGTGCGCCATAGAGATGTTCGAGTTACCACCAGGGAAATGTATTTGTCGTCGGCATAGCGGTGAGGGAAGGGAGACGCTATGAATCTTAGCTATATTGATACTCCCAGAAGCTTTTTCTAGGAGTATTTCCTTCAGAAATCCTTTCAAATTGAACAACAACACTTTCGTTTTCTGTTTCATTTGAGTTTTGGGCACCCATAGGTTTCCTGAAACTTAATTGGCTCTAGATGCAGCCCTGATCCTACTTGACTAAAAAAAAGCAGGCTGAGGGGTCCACGCACCTTTTAGGTGCTTGCCTGCAATTCATGTTTTTTATGTTTTGACTCACTTGGTCATTTTTTACTGAATTTGACATCTCGACAATCACTACAGAATTTTACAGTCGATATCTTAGAAAAAGTTAGTATTTTTATTTTTATCGTATTTTGGCCTGCTAAAAATAAAGATGCCGATATGTTGCGTGCCAAAATGTTGTTCTCACCACTTTGTGTCGAAATGTCGCTTACCAAAATGTCGCATGTCAAAATGTCGCTTCCGGTAATCCCTTTGATAATTCAATCACTCCCAGTGGTTTTAATAAATTTGATCAACCTTTAAGGGAGTAGATGACGTTCATTTGCCTGGTCATTTGTCGAATTTTTCAAAACAAGCTGAATTTCCTAACAAAAGTACCCAGACATCAAAATGGAATAAAAATCAACAAAAGACACAACACAACCATTTATGCGTTTTACTGGTGGTTCGATAGTGTGATGGGACGGACCAAAAAATTGGCATTTTAAATTCAACGGTTGGAGGATGAAAAGTGCTCCATAGGTTAAAAATTAATCCTCCAGAATACCCCCAAATTCGCTCTTATACGCTTTCAACTAAAAGAAAACTTCTGAATGGCTAATAAATTGAACTTCAATAATATCTCCACACCCACCTCGATTCCCCACCCCCTCCTGGAAATAGGACTGAAAAGGCTCTGTTTATCTGTTATATCGGTAATATTTTGCCAAGAAAGTATGGTGTCCCATGTTTCTATTACATATTTAACAAGCACTATATGTGTTTAGTATTATAAGCAAAATGAGAAAAATTTGACCTTGGGAAGTTTGATTTATTGAGCATCAAAGCAGAACAAAAATCAAATTTCCCTATGTATTCAGTGTTATGGCTTTTAAGTGGTATACATGCATTTGGATGCCATATTTTTTTAACAAGTATGGTGACCCTATATTTTTTTTTCATTGATCATCTTCTCCTAACCTGATGAAAAAATCCTGATATTTAAAAAAACTTTCAACCTCTAGAAATGAACGTCCTCTACTCCCTTAAAGTCATTGAAATAATCAAGAAATAATGGCGTTTGACATGATTTTGAACCATTTTGTCAACTTTCTGTTCTAATAAATATGATCACTCCCAGATTTCATGGTGGGAAATTTCACTTCCTGTGATTAAATTATTAGATTAGACAGAAATTTTGATTGCTGAAATGTCGCTCACCAAAATGTCCTAACCCCATTTAGAATCAGGTGGATGCTTCACAGATATGACCCCATATTTACACTCATTTCCAGCTAAACAAAGTCTCACTGAATGCGCTATTTAATCCTCATTAAACAGGAGGAACATGCGGAAGGCATACATGGAGTTGTACGACTTGAATCGTGACCTGATCAATGGCTACAAGATACGCTGTAACAACCATCAGGAATTACTGAACTGTTTGAAACAAGTTAACCAAGTTATACAAAAGGCAGGGCGTTTAAGAGGTGAGTATGGTAGCAGAATTATATTTTGTTATTAATTTATCTGTTTTAATTCTTAATTACTAATTAATGATATTTGGTATTTAGCATTCAAATTTATATTCATTCAAGATAACTTGTTGCCTACTTCACTGTCCATCTGGAAAGGAAGAATCCAAATTCAAGCAGTATTCATGATGTATGTCTATCTGCTCTGTTTTAGTCTGGTGCCCACAGTAATTTTATTGGAAATATACACCAATGATCATGAAGATGTTTATTCAGTTTTAATTGCTTAGGAAATCTACCAGTTATACACAGAAGATCAGAAATGAACGTAATTAGTGTCAAATCACAAGTGTCAATAATCTGCAGGTGTTCATTGTGACACCTGTTAACTGCTGAGAGCTGTCCATCATTAACACCTGTACATCTCTGTTGGTTTATGTATGTGAAACTATATAAAATCCCTTCATGGGATGAAATGTACGTAAAAAGTAATTGATTTCTGTATTGAAGCTTTTTGTTGAAAAATACTTTCAAAGTTCAGTCAAGTTCAGTCACTCGTCTTGGGACAGTAATTGATATGATAAAATATGATTACCTAATTTGTGACAGATGCGTAATGTTTATTTATGATCCTGAGAAACTATTTGTTTGTTATTTTCTTCTTCATATTTCAGTGGGGAAATACAAAACACAGGTTGTGGCTGCTTGTAGATCTGCCATTAAATCCAATAATATCAACTCTCTTTTCAAAATCATCAAAAGCGGAGCCACATAGTGCTGTAAAGAGTGTCAATGGACAATCAGTTGATCATGGAATCAGTATTCTTGAGCAATTGTTGGCAGAAAGCACTGTTCAGTACAAAGACGTAAATCATTCCACATTTCTCGAAGTTTCAGAAGCAGGATTTAGGAATGGAGAGAGAATTATGGATAAATGTTTTGATCCTTTAATACCATGGTGTAATAAATTTGACATACAGTACTGTATTCCCCCTGACGTATTCCCTCCGCTGACATATCCCCCCTCATATTTTCAGATATTCAAAAGATATATTTTATGTTATGTTGTTTCTTAAATTTATTTTCCAAAAAATAACCTCGGAAGAACACCTCAACTTATTTTCCATTAGAATAAAAAATATCCCAAGACAAGATGAAACCGATTGGTCAAAAGTCCAACTGGCCATCTTGAATTGATACGAAAACCTTCTAAGGTATTCATCTCCGGAACAACTGAACTGATACTTGGCATAGATGATCGAGGGTCGAGGTCTAAATTCCTCCTTTGAAGTTGCTCTGATCCATAAACAATGTCATGGGGGATTTCTGATTCATTCTTACTAATAGTTGACCTGAACAAAGAATGTGATTGTCGTATCGCATGCTCTTCTTGTTGATTTACCACCATGTGTTACAAAGTAGGTGGAGTAACCTTGAATTGTGCCATTATGTACGCAAGAGAATTGTCCATTTTTATGGCTCCACATATCATTTCCCATTAAGACAGATTACGACTGGTGGGCAATTGGGCAGGTGTGAGTAAATTGAGATGGCCACAAGGGTGTGTGGCAACTCCCAACTGAAGGGCAAAACTGATATTTCTTCAAACAAAACACTCAAGCTTTTGGTCACAAGTTAGGTTATTATCAATTGATATCGAAGTTGCAGTGCCTACAAATAGTGTCGCTGGAGAGAGTGAAGAGTGTCAAAGTTACTCCAACTATGAAACACAGCATAGAATTATGTTATCATCCGTTCCTGCACTGACCTTCTCCTAAATCATTTGCCTAAATCAGTAAGCTTGTTCGACCATTGGTGCATGTCATGTAACAGGCAAAGGTCCTAGAGAGAATCATTCGACACAACAGTATAATTGATTTGCTGAATTTTAAAGGATTCAAGAAAAGCTGTATTCGGAAGAGTTCCCATGGGTGCTTGAAAACCTGGTTACTTGAAATCCCAGGTTTTTGTCTGTCGGTTGTGGAAATTCTTGAATTTTAGCGGTGATCAAAAAAAGATCTCTTATGATGTTGCATTCACTATCGCTAGGCCGATTCCATCAAAGCCATCTGACCTTGTGCATAAATGGTGTAGGGATTTCACAGCTCTCAGCGAGCTGTAAATCATGATCCACTGCAAGTGAGGCCCACTACATACTATAGGATGTGTTTCCACTCACATAGTCCTCGTTGTATTTCTCCCTTATCAGGAGATAAAATATGTATCCAAAGGAACTGAACATTCCCTTGATTTTACCACTGAAGGATCTCGTCTAATTTGAGATGTTTCTCCTGACTTTGCATTTCAAGCCGATCTCCATGGCAGTGGAAGTCCTGCAGCTGACATGCGCTACTCAGAGTTTAGGCGTAATACTGCGAGGTCAGAGTTTCAACATGGATGCCAATATGGATTGACGGGCCAGTCTGTATATACTACATTATACTTCAAGCCCTTGCCGAGTAATGATGTTGTTGGAACCTTATGTTATTGTAAGCCATTTGCGAGAATTCAAGTTTTGAGAATGCAAGAAATCTCTCAATGTAATGCCTGAAATGTACCTGAAATTCGTGGGAGAGTAGTTGACTTAGGTCCTTGAAAGTCCTATAAAAATATTTTTGAGATGAGTGGGAACCCTGATACGGGTTCAGGTCTGCAGCTTTCGATGAATTGATGTCCTCATTTTACGATGCCATGCTAATTTCTTACATCACATGCTCCACGTATGATAATCAAAAACTACTGATTTGAATATCTGTGTGTCATGTTAATATCTGCCAGTCCTTCCATGTTTGTTTCATTAGTCATATTGTCTATGGTGTAACAAATTTGTTGTTTAGAGTAAACAGTTTTTGTATGTTTCAGTAATCTCATTTGACAATAAAGTTTGCACTTTTCGATTATGTTTAATCCGTCCAGGTATGAAATTCATATTTATTACCTTATTAAACATGCGAGATCTAACATATACTCATTTGTTTGTAACTATAGATGATATCATTCAAGTGTACACATATTGTGAATTTATGTATTGAAGTGGAATTTTCCGTCCCATTTTTAAGTCATATCTGTGATAATGCTTGAGAGATATAAATATTATTCATCCACACTTGCATATTGTACATGTAGTCAATTTACAAATGTCTTCTGTTTCTATGAACTTTTGTATGATATCTTGAGTTGCTAGTGATCCCTCATGCTGTTGTTATCATTAAAAACCAGTGGAGATTGTATCTCTATGTTGACAACCAAAAAACAATGTTAATACTCATGCCAAATCAACATCGATATGCCAAAGTTATATTTATATTGGTTCAACGACAAATAATTCAAGTCAGTTTTTGATGTCGTGTCAATGTTAAAATTAAGTGGCAATGTGGAGCAATGTACCGTCATTGAATCAACATTGCCCCAATGATACAAATCCAACCAC
Source organism: Hanleya hanleyi (assembly GCA_036873755.1). NCBI lineage: Eukaryota > Metazoa > Mollusca > Polyplacophora > Lepidopleurida > Hanleyidae > Hanleya > Hanleya hanleyi. Next base: position 13,532 of record JAVTVY010004248.1, on the reverse strand, counting down.
TTACCAACATTGTTTCAATGTTGATATTTCAGTATTGAATCAGGAGTGATCTTCCAACATGGATTACACTTTGGCATCCGAACCATGAGCATTGCTAAGGGGGGTTGTTGCATGCGAATGAACTCCAACTCAGAGCCCAATGGGTAATGGGTGTGAAAAGTTATAGCCTAGTGTGACCAATTAGCGTGTGGGTTGTAATAGCGTGGGTTGGAAGCTTATATTCTTCCTGTATAGAAAAATATCCAACAGAATGAAATGAAATTTATACGAGAATACAAACCAGTATTGTCTTTATTCTGTGCTATCTAATTTCTGCTTGGGTGGCAAACTTGGTGAATAAATGAACCAGACGACATCCGTATTTACACCATTGAAAAAGCTATTGACCATTTCAAATGCTTGGATTTCCATGAAGCAATTCAGATATTTGCTAAACTTAGTATTTTCCGATGAGTTGATTTTCTGACTATTTGTCAGAATTGGCGAAACTCAGTTTCCTTACCGTAAACATTTGCTGTGGAGCAATTTCTGACCGCACTGAACAGCGCGCCACGACAAGGGAGCACTTATTGCTCTCCTTCACAATGTGGTTCACTGGCAAATGTTGCATAGGAAATCAACATTAGCAATAGGTAACGACTGCTCCACAAACTTTATGATGGTGGATTTGTTTCTTGGTGGGTGCATCATTTGTGTGAAATAACAGGACTTACTAGTTAGAATGTGACTTAGTTTTGGCGCAAGGATATTCATAAGAACCCAGCTTTATTTATCCAGCAAAATTGTCACCAGTAATAGAATAAAACTTGTCAAAATTCAAACACCCACGCTAATTGGTCACACAGATCGGCAAATATCCGGAGTAGCCCCTGTACGCTTCTGGGCATCCAAACTTGAAAAGTTCGGTTGGAAACAATGACAAAATGATACAGAAATAATCCTGACAGGTTCTTCTTTACTTCATGGAAGTCTTTAGTTCAGGAATGAATTAGTTTTTAACAAAGACTAAAAAATGCAGTAAAATTGGTCGCTAATTGGTCACACTAGGCTAGGACCCAAATGTCATGTTAAATCTTACTCGCGCCGTCACTCTGAACACCATAGTGCTACATTGTAACCACATGGTCGGGAGTTATATTGTGGTTGTTCATGTGGACACCATAGTTCTACATTGTAACCACATGGTCGGGAGTTATATTGTGGTTGTTCATGTGGACACCATAGTTCTACATTGTAACCACATGGTCTGGATTATATTGTGGTTGTTCAGTTGGACACTATAGTGGTACATTGTAACCACATGATCTGGGTTATATTGTGGTTGTTCATGTGGACACCATAGTGCTACATTGTATCCACATGGTCTGGTTCCATTGTGGTTGTTCATGTGGAGCCCATAGTGCTACATTGTGACCGCATGGTCTGGGTTATATTGTGGTTGTTCATGGGGACATCATAGTTCTACATTGTAATCACAAGATATGGGTTATATTTCATGGTCTGAGTTACATCGTGGGTTTAACTGAACACCACCATACAACATTGTATCCACTTTTTAGTTGTACATCCATGGGTTACAACATTGTGGATGTTCTCATAGTGCTCATCTGAGCACCATAGTGCAACATTGTATCCACATGGTCTGGGTTGACTTGTGGTTGTTCATGTGAACACCATAGTCCAACATTGTATTCATATGACTTGGGATACATTGTGGTTATTCACCTGAACACCATAGTTCGGCATGCATAGTCGAACTAAAGTTAAACTTAACAGCTAAAGTAAATTGAACAGGCCGATAAAGTGCTATATTTTCTACCAATATAGGCGTTAATCTTCCATCAAAGCTATAGGTCTTTAACCATTTGATAAGTTGTGACTGGTGATGGATGGTTTGTTTACCCACCTAAGTATTTGTAAACACACACACACAGAGGTATAAATAGGTAAAAATCCTGCACTGGTGGAGTACAGTTCTTCAATGGTTATAATGTACTGATACCGTTACACCATACCAGTCAGATAGGGGTGTGTGAATAGAATTTAACGTCGCTTTCAACAATATTTCGGCTGTATCGCGACGAACCAGCTAAGCACCACCTAGCCAAGTTGCATTCCTGCTACTTCAAAGAAGAAATCTTTGAAGAAGCATGGAACCAGACACCCTCCATCCACCCTATAAAACGCTGAGGACAGCGCACAAGACAGACAGGATGCTTACATGGTGCAATAAAGACAGGTGACATTACAGTGCTAGACATCACATTATCAAGTTTCTGTTGCTTCTCGGCAAAATGCATTGAAGCAACAGGAACGTCAGATAGGTGTATATAATAACGTTTGCCTATTTATTCCCAACTCTAGCATGTCTAGAGTGGAACAAAAAAATCTATGGTCTTCAAATTTTGTCTCGCAGGAACTGAAAGTCCTGATAAAATATAAGCCCCACCCGTATGTTACCCCTCAGCCAAATTTGTTTGTATTCTTAATTTGGTATAAGTTATTGGCAGTGAATATGGGCCACAGTTTACAAACTGGCAGATTAATCCAAAGTCGTGTTTGCATACTCACTGAAAAGCTAATTATTGATATGACCCAGATTTGTCAAAACCTGATAAAGCTCAATAATGTCAACACAAATTGACCAAGTTTACATTCGTTCAACGTTTCTACTCTAGCTACTAGCAGTTGTAAAAACACAGTTAATGTTTGTCTAATTTCATCCTCAAAATGTAGATTTTATCGAAAAATTTAGCACATAATTTGAACATCTGTCATCAAAACAGTAGCATCTGCTTTAGATATTTTTTTAAAATGTGTGGAAATTAGAAAGTACATCATGGAATGTTGGCCAAATTTGTTCACTATATGGAGTGGGCTGGTAACCTGGCTGCATGCCTGATCACTGCCTTGCCTGCAAGAGAGATCACCCAAGGCCGCCTTTGAGATAGGGCCAGTAGCTGGACTCCTTCAAAACTGAGAGGGAGCATGTCAAGTGGGCCTGACCTTACTATCTCTACCAACACCTTCTTTCACTTCCGTTGTCAAGATAAAGGGAACACATACAGAAACAGCCAGGAATTTAACAGCTTAGAGCTAATGTAGGTAAGTTGAGTTTGTTGTATATCTCTGAAAAACTGCCTAGTAAATTACAGTGATACACGTATGATACTGTAAATGCTTCACAAATCTGAAATGTTATTATTACAAGTATTTCTTTTCTTTTTTAGTTAAATCTCTATGTGCATTTTAAATGTGTTTGAAAGGATTCATATATTTTGCCCCGGCCATTCAGTATTTGTCACAGAATTGTGTTCCACTCAGGGAGCCTAATTCCTCACCTTTGAGTTCTCAACCTCATGTTCATTGATCTGTCTGTCGGAATCCTAGGTCCACCAAATTTACTTCGCATGCAGTCACGGACCTGGAATGAAATGAATTTGAGTGACCATGCAATCCATCATCAATTTCAATTACTACAACCATTTCTTAACCAAATTCCCACCACACATGCATCTGGCAATTTTTTATACATGTACCTCCAACTCACTGCATTAATGTTGTTGTTTTGGGGGTTTTTTTTTGGTTTTTTTTTTTTCTTTTTCGTTTTTGTTGTTGTTTTTACTGTGAAGTTAATATTTAGAATTCAAGCTGACTTAATAACTTGCCACATTTTGTTACGTGTACAAATCCCCCACCCCTGCTCTTGCAAATGAGGAATTAACCTCGGTAAAAAATTGCTGAGGCAGGATTAATATGAAGTAGATTTTAAGTCAACTTTTTTTCTTGACTGCCTCTGCAAAAAAAATAAAAGTGCTGTGGTAAAGTCATTTTGTATCAACATCAAGGTCGGCATTTGCCATTTGCTGAGGTTGTTTGAGGTTGAGGCCACCGAAACCTGAGGAGCTGTCACACAGTTCACATGTTTGAAATGCCACAGTATATGCTGCCAATACAAGATTATGTATCTATAGTTAAATATAGTCAGCTAATTCTGTCAGTTTTGTATACATATATATGGATTTCATGGATTGTAGTTATTCAAGCATCACTTTGTTCCTGTAATTGAGTCTGTACCCACAGGTGTGACAGTTCCTTATAGCCTCGTAACTTTCTGTACCATTGATCGATCAACAAAGAACGCCTTGTAACTCTCGAACTATCATTGGAAAGAATATTTACATGGTGGGAAATAATGAGTTTGTTGAAGCATGGAGATTCATAAATGTTTAGACTTTCATGGCATTCAAAACTGAATGTGCGAGCTGTTGTTAGGAACTGTGATAAGTGACCAGCGACAGTTAATTTGTTGCTTGACCGCGATCCCTTCTTTCAAGTTTGACCAGTGCCTTTCATTACTAATCGCTGATGCGTACATTCATGACATTCTCGGATTATTCAGTTGTAAGTTTAAGGCCATTCCTTTGAAATTACTTTGGAAATATTATTTTATTTCCACGTATGGAAAAGTTTTCCTTTATTTGAGGACATATGATATGGACATATGTATTCCTGACCTACATTTAGCCCTGGGTGTGGCAACTGAGGTACTGGTAATCGGAAAATTTATATCATTTTCTCCTGATCATCTCACCATGTCCCGGCCACCATATGTAATTTGAGAATTCCAATTTTTGTGTTGCAAGTTACATGGGCATGTTCTTATTTGATCAAGCAATATGATTTAGCTCACATACATTTAAAAAAGCTCCCGCATGGTGTACCTCCGTTATTGGAAGCCGTAAATCAGATTTTTCAATCAGCGCATTGTTAGCGAGAGTTTATTACGTGCCCTGTCACCCAGGTGTGTCTGTGGTACCGTTTACTGCCGTCAGTAACTTTATTGCTTCAGATGAAATTGACACCCCCTGCTGGCATAACTGTCAATACAGCTGGTATTAGTTTATCGTAACTTTCTGTCAGCCAACAATTCCCCCTAAGGTAGAATTTGATATTTTATGTAGATGTGTTTTGACTGAAGTTCGCATGAAACTAAGTACTTGATATAACTAAACATTTGCCTGATGTATACATAGTTACTTGGTAGTTTGAACTGAAGTTCCCATAAAACTACTTCAAATAAGTTAAATGTTTGCTTTGATTGGCTAATATATCACATGAAGTTTAAGTTAATTTATTGCCCCTCTTGCAGTTTCTTGGAAAATGGCTGTCCGACAGACATGTATGTCATCGCTGGGCTGACCTGTGGTTGAGAATTTGGAACGTGGACCTTATGGAAATCACACAGTGAAGGTAGGCTCATTATATATCTTTTTCTGAGAATTTTCGAGACATGATTATATCGAGAAATGTCGTAATTAAAATCGGCATGTGACTGCCCGGAACTACTGTCGTCAAATAATAGAGGGAATGCAAGTATATATATAAATGCATTGCATTTTGAATAGCATATCTCCACTTCTTTTCTCAGGTGAGCTTAGGAAACAATTTAGTATAGTCATTACCAGTAGATACACTGTATGATGAAGATGTGCTTCCGCACTTTTTCACCGCCTATTGAGAAGGTTAGAATTTCTGTTGAAATTGAAACTACTTTTCATGTGAAAGATTAGGATGCATGTCTACAAGTATGATGGTGCATCATTGCATTTACTTGCGACCATTTGCTTCTGATAGTTTTGTTTTCTAAACACAGTCAGGTGTCTAGATATTGGAGGCTGTAAGTTAATTGTGTATTGAAATACATGTACCAGCCACTGCACAGTTCTCTCTTTTATATTATCCCATTACTGGATATTTTCAAATTGACTGACTTGGCTCTTCAAGAAATAATATGAAGACATTGCCAAAGTAATTAACCAGCCCAGGTATCCACTGGTTCGATCTGAGAAAAATGCCCATTAATTTTAATCACGGTATATTGATCAGGCCTCGCAGTATAAATTGTTTAGGGAATTTTCTTTCTTCTTATATCTTGGGTCACCAGTGTACACTGAGAGAGAGAATAATTAATTTTTCACCCATGTCATTGACAACTCAATTTCCTTCCTGTCTCTGGATAATGAACTAGATGATGGTGTGTATAATACTTATTTATAAAGTCTGAAATGTAGCCGGAGTTGAATATTTCTTACTGCATGTGATGGTCTGGGATACGATTGTATGGTGGCCTTCTGTTATGGCTAAATTGTGGTAGATAATATATTATAGGTAGAACAGTCACAGTGGATTTTACCATCATGATTAGCGACTGGCATATTGCAGGTAAAGCATTTAACTTAAATTTATGTTCTGTGAAATGTAAATTCTATTCTGTATCCAATATTTTCTCTTTTTGGAAAAGGGTAATTATTGTCATCAAAGACCGTCTTTTCGTCATTCATCCTTGTTATAACATATCTCTTGAAGAGTTATATAGCCAGGCTTCCCAAATTCATACCACATATGATACTGGCAATGGACCAGAGGCCTATTGAAAACGAATGACATTGACTAATATTTTCTAGGTCAAATTATATATTTAAAGTATTTCCAATGTTGTTAACCCAATATGTCTCGAAGGATTCTACCCAGCCTTTCTAAATTTAAGACATAGCTGTGTCTAGCTAATGACTAGAAGCTGTATTGTCCCCCGCCATGTAAGTGGGAGGGGGACTTGGAAATTCTACCCATCCTTTCGTCCGTCCGTTCGTCCCAACCATGTTGTGAACGCGATATCTCGAGAACAATTCAACTCATCAGCTTCAAACTTGGGGGGTGACTTGACATCAGTGAGAAGATGGCTGGGATTGTTTTTCACCAAACCGTTGCCTATTTTTTCAAGGTCAAATTATAGGTGAATGTAGATTTAATGTTGTTATAACAATACCTCTCGACGGCAAAAGTGAACTTCAGGCATCTGCGGAGAGAAATTCTGCTAACATTATACAAATTTCACCAGCTGTCTTTTCAGTTCTTGGGATAAATAACTTCCAGGCCACAGTATTTAGCCTCAGTTGACATAAAGATGTTTTTTTTCTGTTTCTAAGTCTAAAATTAGAAGAAATAGGGTAATACAATATTTCTTCATTATTTCAATATTTTTAGGGGTGCTCAAAATTTATTAGAACAGTCAATTGTCTCCAATATTGTGAGGGATTACCATGTCATAATATTTTGAACTTATAAACAACTCCCTCTTCTCTCCCTATAAACAACTCCCTCTTCTCTCCCTATAAACAACTCCCTCTTCTCTCCCTATAACAACTCCCTCTTCTCTCCCCTATAAACAACTCCCTCTTCTCTCCCCTATAAACAACTCCCTCTTCTCTCCCCTATAAACAACTCCCTCTTCTCTCCCCTATAAACAACTCCCTCTTCTCTCCCCTATAAACAACTCCCTCTTCTCTCCCCTCAAGTATGTCCCAATTTAGTTAGATTTCAAACTTGTGATCCCTGTATGGGAACATTCACTAAATACTGAACACATGTCCGCTATTGTCTTCTTAACATTAGGGGCTTTTATCAGAGCAAATTCAATCAATCGTTGATAGACTGATGGATTGTCAATATGTATGGGGCAGTACGTGGTATATTTGTTCATGTGCTCTACAAGTAAAAAAAGCCAATATTCAAGTTTGTCAACGATTTGGTGTTTGTATGGCGCACACAGATAAAAAGACAAGTTCGTGCTCTTATATAAGGTATGGGGGGATTGAATTACTGATTAATCCTGGCTCATCCATAGCAACACCTCGTTTGTTTTCCTAATGTACACTTCATTATAACTGGGCGTGGGAAACAACAATATAAACAACAAAGTGTTATCAGTTGCCAAGATATATATGTTTCGAATAGCTGAAACCTGGAAATTGAATTTATCATGTTTTTTAAACATTTTTTTGGAAAATCATTCATATGACTGTGTGTTTTAAGAAATATCCTCATGAATGTTTTTGTTGAAAATCTAGTATTAAGATGTTGCAGTCATAGCTGATAGTGGTATTGATACAGTACAGTGGAACCCATTTAATTGCAAACAACTTTATCAATAATTTTGTGTATTGTTTCTGTGCATTTACTAAAGTAAGGATATTTGAATGTCAGTAAATATATAAAGGTTAGATTAGCTTCAAAGAGAAAGTTGTGAATGATTTTTACACCTCGAGCAAATTTTGTCTGAAGGGAATTGTCGTCGTCAGCATCATCTGTCTGTCCGTCTGTCGGTACGATATCTCAAGAAGAACTATAGCCAGACATTGTAAATTCATATCACATATGCATCACATATGCATCTGATGAAGAGTCAGAAGCCTATTGAAAATGACCGACCTTGACCTATTTTATCAAGGTCAACTTCTATTATTTGTTATATTTTTTGAAGGATTAAACCTAGGGTCTCCAAATTCATATTATATATGCAACTGTTGATCGACTAGAAGCCTATCCCAGTTGACTGACCTGGACCTATTTTTTCAAGGTCATATACTGTTTATTATAATATAACATGAAGAAATATAGCTAGGCTTTTCAAATGAATATTATGTATATATCTGGTGATGCTCCAGAGGTGTACCGAAGATGACTGACCTTGACCTATTTTATCAAGGTCAAATTCTATTTAGTACAATATTTCATGAAGGATTATATCTACGTTGTCCACATTTTTACCACTTATGGCTGGAGCTGAAGTCTATTGAATATCACTGATCTTGACCTATTTTCAAAAGGTCAAATTCTATATGTTAAGTTTAAGATCTCCAAATTCATGTTCCATATGCAATTAAGTTAGAATAGACCGAAAAATTGTTGAAGATGACTGACCTTTATGTATATTCTCAGATCAGATTACTTGATTTGATTATGAGCTATTTATAAGAGAACATTTAGAGCTAAGAATTTGGTCATGCTCTACCAGAACCTCGGTGCAAAATTTCCCATCGCTTAAGGCCTTGGCAAAGCTGACCGGGCCCAACTTCGTATGAATTTCTCATATGAGAGAACTACATTCAACCCTACTAGATCACATTTTTGTTAACTTAACAAAGTTGTTAAAGTTCTAAAAATACATGATCTTATACAACGCATGATTGCTGGGTGTGGACAATAACTGATAGCCGAGGGGTATTGGAGCCCAATTGATGGGCTGAATTGGATATGAAGTGTTCTCCAAATTTCAAGGCAATTGAACTGTAGTGAAGAAAGGCTGGTAAACTGACTTGGCAAAGACCATTACCCCTGATGTTTAGTTGATTTCCCGATTCACCAGTGTTCCGGAATACTCTTGAGGCATTTTGAAGCAAATGACATCTTACCTTCTTTCCTTCTTCTACGAAAGCATATTTCATGGAATTCTTATATAATCCTATATATTATATTAGGGCTAAATCATTAACGTACACCATACAAAATCCAACAATATTCAACCTCTTGTCAGAATATAATAAAAATGACACTTTATTTTTCAAATTTCTGTAATCTCCTTAATTGTATTTAAGATGATAAATCCATCATTATCCCAAACCTGAATCTCTTTAACGAGGTGTTGTTTTCTTGGATTTGGGAATTTAAAGGTCCATACAAAGAGTCACATTTCTCTGCAACCAAAACATAACACAGAAGTTTTTTGAGGGATAAACAAGTTTTCATGTAGAAAGGGAAAATTAAGAAAGAATCAAGTAACAACATTTTCTCACACGAAATGTTTGAAGGTGGAAATTTGACATTGGCAAACATTTTTTGCACCAAGTGATCTTTCCTAGAAATAATATATTATATACCGTACCGTAGTAATAATGCAATAAAAATATTTTTGGGATTTTTAACCCTCTGGTGAGGTTCAGAAGGCCTTAAGAGATAGCAGGTAGTATGTGCAAGTCAATAAACCCCATACCACCAGGAAGTGGACTGCAGGAGGCAAATGATGCCATAAAATAGTCACTTGAGAGTATATTTATTAGAGTGCACTCTGTCACTTCATATACTAGTATAGGATCATATAAGTCTAATTACCATTTTAACTCCTGGAGATTGCCCCCTGGGTAATTTCTTGAGTGTTTGCAGGGAGGCCATGGGAATGGCACCTCACCTCGTCAGAACTCCAGTATACAAAGTGGTATACTGGTTATAAAGTAGTGCAACTATCATTCTTCTTTTCTGCACCTGTTCGAATAGCCTCCCATCTAGTTCAAAATTTCAGTTTTAAAATGAGATGCCAACAGACATATCGATCCAATAGGCTAAATATTGCTTTTATATATCTCCTGCACATCTGACAAGACGTATTTGCTTTCACTTGACCACAAAGGGTTGGTTTGAGGTGAGGTTAATTTGGCTTTCTTTCATTGATGCAATAACTTAATTTGGACATGGCTATCATCATGGTCATTTATGTTAATACATGTATAATTTTATGGGAAATTATTTTTAATAAGTGATGTCTGGCACAAATGTGTTAAATATCAATATACCTTTACTCAATATTTTGGCAATAGCTAAATATTAAAAATTTGCCAGTTATTGGTTGATACAAATATTTCCTCATCTATGAGCATACAGGAAAAATGGGAGCAGAACCACCCAAAGATTGCCACCAATAATCAAGCAGTAGTTGGACTGCTGTTGTGTCAATACGGGAGTTTCCATTCTGTCATGATAAGAGTATTTGCCCCTGTCCGCCAGAGGACGTTTGAATCGGGGAGGACAAAATCCCATACAATGTATCTTTCTTCTAGCAACGTTGTATTGTGACGTCATGCACCAATCAGATATGGCGACAGCATCATGACGTCAAAGGACATTACGCATTACACTAATGATGTCACTGGCGTTACAATAGAAAATGTCGCATTGAACGTGGATATGGCCAAATACAAAGTATTACATTGACAAGTGTGGTCTGTCATGCCACCGAACCCAATTTTGAAGTTATTGGAAATGTCGTTTGCTCAATATTTTGCACTGTTTTGATGGCTACCTATCTCTTTTCATCTTATCCAATCCACATTTTGTCCCCCCTGACTCGAGCGCCTACTAGCGGGCAAGGGCAAATTACTCGTACACGGACAGTTCGGAGACTTCGCTATTGTTATGGCATTAATGCGAGACAGACCAATTGATAACCAACTTTGTCCATTCTCAATTTCTGTGTTATGAGTTCCCCTTAGTCCATAGCTGCAGTTAGTATATACTTGAGCTATAATTTATTTGCATCATCCATGCTATGTGAACGGTTTTATGCAATAATATGTATTATGCATGTTGACGTTTAGAGATACGTGTAATCAGTATGTCAGATTCAACCATGAACTAAATGTACCCGTGTAAGCCAGCTCTGTCTTGTATTGATTTGGTTTTCAATTCTACCACCAAGTGCACTCAATTGTCGGCAATTGTCTTACATGTGGCATGATCAATGATTCATATCATACCCTAGTCAGAAGCCAAGTTTTGATTAATAAATAATGGTTTTGTTTTCATTGTTTCAGCTACCTTTAACCACAGACAGAAAGATGTGTCCTCATAAAGTACAACTACCGGAAGAGTTGCTTGACGACGACAGAGCTGGCGAGGTACTCTCCAAGCCAGGCCAGACGAAATATCTGAACAGACCTCCAACCATCATGCCCAACTATGGAAAGAAGAAACAGAGCCTCCTACCCAAATCCAACATATCCCGCGTCCTTCTATACGATAACGTTATGCAGCAGCAAATGCTCGACGTTAAATTATCCAACCTGAAGGTGGAACAAAGCAGAAGTGGTCGAATACTTGACCTTCATAAGAAGTCATTTATAGTTCGACAGGCTCGAAAACAGCGAGTGTTACGCGCGATGGGAATTACAAATGTATCGTTTCTGCCCAAAATTTCAGATGATTCCGCGGAGAAAAGTTTGGTTGGAAAGCGAAAGCACAGTGACAGCACGTATTCCAGTGGCTCTGGGAAAAAGATGGATGAATTAGCTCAAGATGCAAATCTACTGAACTTGCCCGAAACCATGAACGATGAGATAGAATCGGTAAAAAATGCAAATTTCCTTCCAGATATAATGGGAAATCGTGACATTCCTTTCGAGGGACGCGAAAATCAAGGATTGACGACATACTTTAGCGTGAGAGATACAAATCAGAATGGAGCCGAAGAAACCGGAAAAATAATTGAAAATGGTAGAGGTATTTCCAATGGTGGTTCCGGTGTTATAAACAAGAGCAATGCTCTGACAGTCAAAAGTGCCATAAGCTTCAATAGAGATGAATCGAAATTACATGTGAATGGCAGCAGCCCGGAGAAGCCGGTCTTCTCTGCCCCCGTTAGACCGAGAGATGTCAGGCGGTGGCCGAGTATAGTTCATGATCCCAGATTCCAGGCATTGCAGAAAACTCTTCAGACAATGGAGCTACACACGGAAGGTTACATCGAGCTCAGTCCCAGTTTTCGAAGGCAGTATGTCACTATACCAGAACATTTAATATCCGAGGACGATGCTGGGACATCAGAAGTGTTATGAAAAAAAAAAGAGAAATATAACAGGACTATATGTTGATACCAGTATATAGCATGCAAGCCAGCATATATCTGTTCGACACCATATCAAAGTATTAGTCGAGAGACAAAGTACTTGCACTTTTGAGAGATCCTCTGACCATATAGCAGCATGACAGAATAGAAATGCTGTTACACTGAAACTCGCTCAATAACGACCAGTGTTATAATGGGGGATAGGTGTACCTCCATATCAAAGTTTATTCAATTTTATGTCACAGTTTTTAACTTGGTACTGGCAGAGAATTTTGACTTGTGGTTGGTACTGCTCGCATAATAATATTCAGGGGCAGTCCATGGTACTAAAATATACTATCACCAGAAAGGATTGTTGAATTGCCACTGGAATTTTTTTGCTGCAGAATTTCAGCACATTTTGCTGTTTGGATTGTTGGCTAATATATCAGCTGAGGTTTGTGTCTGCCATGGAGAGGCTTTTTTTTCAGTAAATGTTCCGGTATTATTATAGAGACTTTGGAGTTCTTCTAAACAACAGATGACATTTGGAGTGGAGAACAAACATCACAGCTGAATGTACAATGGTTTGAGAGACAACATGAAATTGTCTGTATTCCCAGCAATTTGCAGTTATTCACTCTACAAATCCACATTGATCACCATCATGAATATTTCAACAATTCTCTCCAAGCTTGTCATGCTTGTTTATGGTAAATCATCTGTTATTTCAGTCACAGGACTGAAATTTCTCAAATTGGGGGTTATTCAAATTTTTACAATGGAAAGTTGACAGACACAATGGTAAGATCATGCAAATAATCCATTATGGGTTACCGGTACTGATTTCGGAGTGTGATGAAATCTATTAGAAAGACTGACTGAATTTTATCTACAAAACTGTGGAGGGGTATCGAATATTAGAAGATTTGTTGTATCTTAAAAACCTACTTTCTCAGTGTATTTTCTTTGAAAACTTGCTACCAATAATTAGTCTGTAACCTGATGTGTCAAATAATAAAACTTCATTTCAGAATCGTACTTCCAGAAATTTCTTTAACTTCTGCGAAACATTTCTGCTGCTGATGAAATTCTT
>JAVTVY010004247.1:0-42163 GCA_036873755.1 Hanleya hanleyi | reverse complement strand
AGACCGAAGATAGCAGCGTCTGTAAGTGATCTGCAGGAACTGGCAGACGAGAGGAACGAGGCCAAGCGATGAGTTTGGGCAGTGACTGAAAATTGAATAGGAAGCCCTCCTTTAAAACTCTTATAATCCAGGCGTCGTCGGTGATGAGCCGCCAATTCTCGTGGAAGACTTGCAGACGCCCGCCCACAACCTGACGAGTAAATGAGCGGAAGGCAGGAAGTTGAAAAACCTTCGGCTTGAACAGGAACGGGGATGGAATAGTCATTTGTTGGAATGTCCACTTCGTTTGGAAGATTTTCCCCGAAAGGAACGGCGACCACGGCCTCGTGGAGGTTTGTCAATGCCACGAAAATTACTCCGAGGGGCCCCCTCCTGTTGGGTGATAGTGGAAGAGGAAGTACGACCTCGTCTCGATTTACGATCCGTGGCGACGCCCGGACGACGAGCTACAGAAGCAATCAAGCGAGATGTCCGTTCATCACGAACCGAGGGCATAACAGACTCAATAGCATTGTTGAAGATGAACTTGGATGCCAAAGGTTGATGAAGCAATTGATCCTTAACCAAACAAGGGACATCCGGTTTGAGCACCTTAAGTAAGGAATCCCGTTGCGCTTGAACAAGTGAAACATAAGAATACGAACTAGCTTCGATGACTCGACGGTTAGCATGAACGAGCGTGTCCATAAAACCACGCAGATAAGCCACACGACCCGGAGATAAATAAGCCGACCCATCGACTCGAAGTGATGTAGGATCTAAAGCAATTCGAGACGCCGCTAACAGAAACCAATCTGCGGTAGACGAAGCACGTTGTATTTCTTGCAACATTTCCAAATTATTCTCCATAACTTTGGAAGTGACCGATAAAGGAGCCAACCTGGCCACCTTAGAAATGTAACTCAAATCCCGATCTCGTTTGGGTGGTTTGTCGGGCAACACGTTATCATGTATGTCAAAATGCAAACGAAAACGAGGTTTACGCAACTTGTTGTCGTCCTCTAATTGTCGATCAAACTTCACTAAATTATCCTTCCAGGCTGGTGTGTGCACGAAGGACGAGATGCAGACGTCGAAGACGTAAAGGCCGATGAAGCCGCCGTCCGACCTTCTATACGTGACGGCAGAACAATCGAAGCACGCGGCATATCCGGTAGCAACGATAAAAGCGCATCCATTTTATCTGAAAAATCCATCTTAGACGCAAGTTCCGGCTCTTCTTTTGAAGAGGCGGAATCATCAGAATCATCATCTGAACTCGACGAAACCGGCCAAGGCGGACGAGAGATGTGACTTCGGCGAGAAGTAGGCAAGTTATGGACGACCGCATGATCAAGAAACGGAGTCTGCGACAGATGAACGTGGCGATCTAGATCAGAAGGCGATACTGCAAGCCGTGGCAAACGGCGTGGAGACGCAGGAGAATGTAGAATTGAAGTACGAGAACGGCGAACCGAAGAACGGGAAGGCCGAAATGTAGTACTAGAATCACCCGGTGGACGAGAACTACGAACCGGAGAACGAGATCGTCGTACAGGCGAATGAGAACAACGCACATGTGAATACAAGCGATGTGGTGTAACAGAACGTCGCGGTGAAACAACAACCTGAACCGGGGAACGAGAATGTGAACGGCTTTGTGGTGTACGTGAGCGTCGAGTAGAAACATGGTACCGACGATGTGAAGAATCAACATCCGCAATAGTCGGAGACCCCAAATCAGCAATTTGAACACTCAAAGGTAGGTCCGAACGACCCACCATAGAACGAGAAACGGATTTAGAACTGCGTTTTGATTTAACCCGTAAAGGAGAAACCGACACACGACGACGTTTATTTCGTTCAGAGGTAACGGAGTGTGATAAACCAATAGACAATGGAGAGGTCGAGATAGTATGCGACCCCACTGCCTTCTTTTGTCCGACGACAACAATGGATTGCTCAGGCACGGCAGGTTTGGGGCGAGAAGCCTTTGTTGAAGTAGACAAAGGAACCGGTTTGGCTGCAGACATAGCCAAACCCGTACATGCTAGGCTGTCTAAAATCTGTGATTTATCTAAACGTAGAACCGTCCCGCTAGGCGGTATATTTACAGAGGCGGGTGAGTTCTGATTACTAAGACCATGGGAAACATTTAATGCAATTCTAACGATATCTTCGTTAGCTTTCATGTCATTTACAAGAGCAATTTCCAACAGGCGTCTGTCGACTTCCGAAAGGGACGGGTCGTCAGATGCCTGCAAAAGGTAAGCCCGTCTAGCCTGGGCGTAATTTCCCCACGCTAACGGGTCCCATAATACACACTCGGCGCAAGTACTTCGCCGATAACACAACTCTTTACAAGAAAAACAAACCGTGTGGGCGTCCAAACTGGACCAAAATTTCCCACACGAATTACATGCATTAGAAATCGGAATCTCGGACATAACTAATGAAAGAATTTCCGACAATAATGAAAGAATCTCTGACAAGAAAAGAAACACAAGTCAATCTGATAAGGATACTACGGGTCGTTAAACAACAACAACCCAGGTTGTATAAACACTTCCTTGATGTGCACTGGTCGAGGTACAACAGAGAAAAGAGGACTAGAATGGTTTGAGCAGAGCCTTTATAGTAATGCCGCTGGGATAGATGGGAGAGCTCTCCTAGGGGCGGACAACTCTCCGCTAGGGGAGCTAACTTTTAGTTTTAACTTCCGTTTTCTACGTTGTATCATCTTCCTGATGGAGATTAATAGGCATGAATTGAAACAGGTTTAAGATTTGGGAATCAAATATCAAAAACTGGGTCACCGCGAGCTGGAGTTTCAACTGATGAACAGGGTGGAGCAGCTGCACGACAATCACGATCATCTTCCTGGTCAGCTATGGTCTGGGAACTTTGCATGTTCTGCCAGGATCGCGGAAGAAAGGAGGGAATGCGAAATGTGTCTACTTTCAACATGTCCCAGAAGGTACTAAATTTGGCAGAAAACGATGTCATTATGCGGGTTAGGTTGGCGGGAGTTGTTGGAGACCTTTGTGCAGCAGAAGGCAAATACCACTTAGACTGCTGGATGAGGTTTCAGCGAGCTATCGAAAAACTCGAACAAACTCAAACAGTCAGATCTGATGACATTCATCTGGATGAATTGTGTGCAGATATAGTGCATGGACTATCCAAAGGGCATGTATATGACATGTCTCAGGTGTGGCAGCAGTATCAGGACATGTGTCAGACGAGTGGTCAGGCTATTTGCTTAAAGTATTTATCCAGAAGACAAAGTTTCTATGAGGACGTGAAGAGCACCATTGGCCCAATGTGCAGTACAGTTCGTCCACTTGACCGAACGTCATCACTGCTGCTGTACCCCAGCCATCTGAAGAACACGGCCATAGCACACACTTTGGAGAGTGCTGCTGCAGCAGACTCTGACACTTCATCGATCCTATCCGACGATGCTCCTCCCAGATTGGACTTACACGACACACAACTCCAAGAAATCATGCATACAGCACTGCAACTGCGCGCAGATTTGCGAGATACGCGTGGACATGACGAGGGATGGTGTGGGATCGACAATGACCATGTTTTCGAGATAATCCCCAACAGTCTTCACCTATTTCTGAGTGTTCTTTTCGGAGGGGATGCAGTATTAGAACATGACACTGAGCAGGAAACGCGGGACGACATGCAAACTAGGATATGTAGCATTGCTCAAGATATCATATACACAGCATCTAAGAGCAAAAAGCTGACACCAAAGCACATCGGTCTTGGACTAGCCCTGCATCAGGCTACCCGCTCTGAAAATTTGGTAAACATCTTCCATGCTGCTGGACACACCATCGGAATTGATGCAGTGCGACGAATAGACACAACAATTGGCTTTGCCAATGACATACTACGAAAGTATGAACAGTGTGGCTACGTATACATCCCCACTGGAATTGTTCCGTATGAGCCTGGTCGCATTGTCTTGGCGTCATTCGACAACATTGATGTCCTTGAAGAGACATTAGATGGAAAGAATACGTTTCACGCAACCCAGTGTGCCTTGTGGCAGCGCGGGCCCGCTCCGCCACCAAATCAAAAATCACATAAGATTGATCGAGCCCGAACACCGGATCCAAAGCTACTCCAGAAGTATCACGAGCTTGACTCTGCGACTGTTATTCCCGGACAACGACCGAAACCTGTTCTTCATGGCGATATAGTTATGGAAGAATGGAAACTAAAAGAGGATGGAGGGGTAGGGTTGTCAAGTCTCCGAAAAGAGCAGGCTTGGATACTGACCCGGATGTACAACAGCGAGAATCAACACGTTCCATCGTGGTCAGCATTTAATGAGGCTTGCAGTCCTGTAGATCTGCCAGTAACAATGGAGGGCATGATGCCGATCCTCCTTGCTCCTGCTGATGATAACAACACGGTGACAACAGTCCTAAATCGCTTCCAGGAGATTACACATCGTCTTGGTCTGAAGCACACGGTCATTGTCGGAGACCAGCCCCTGTACAGTAGAACAAAAGAGCTGTTATGGGCCAGCCAACCAAGATATGATAACGTCATATTAATGATGGGAGATCTGCACATCCTGTTCAATTTTCTGAAAACAATTGGGCAACATCTTGAAAATGGCGGTCTGGAGGACATTTGGATTGAAGCTGGGACATTCGCGCAAAATTCGACAAAAGCTGTTTTGGAGGGAAAAGCCTACTATCGAGCCATCCGGGGACATCAATTAGCTTACGAGGCTCTCTGTCGCATTAAGTGGGAAGCTTTTCGTACCTGGGCTGGCGAGCGCTCTTTGCTAGAGCTAGACAAACATGTATCAAAGTTACAGGATATGTTTGAGAAGAAACGTCCAAGTTTCGATGAAGCCATTTGTGGACATGTACAAGGGCTGATCCAGACCTTGGAGAGTGTAGGCCTACAAGACATGCTGACTAAGTTTGATGTCATGTTCAACAATGACCCAAACTATTCGTACTGGAATACATACATGGAGTTGGTGGAGATCCTGCTGAAGTTCATCAGGGCACTCAGAGAGGCTGACTGGAAACTGTATCTGCATGCACTTGGGAAGATGTTACCATGGTGGAGTGTGTATGATCACATTAACTACGCTAGATGGGCCCCTGTCTACTACGCAGAGATGCTAGCATTGGAGAAGACTGCCCCAGAAGTGTACAACGAGTTCATGTCAGGGAACTTTGTCGTAAAGAAAACAAAAGCAAGGTTCAACCAAGTGCCCGTTGACCAGGCTACTGAATGGATCAATAAGCTATGCAAGCTATCAAATGGCATCATAGGAATAACAATGACAGACACAGCACGTGACAGGTTTGGTATCACCTGGGGAGAGAGAGATGTCGTATCAGACGCTACCAAATTCCTTCTTGGTCTAGATGATGACGAGTCAATAAAAGATGGTCTTCCGTCAAAAATGAGGCGTGACGAAGCAGATGTGAAAGCGCTCGTGGAACAATTCACCAGATTTGGAGTTTTTTCAATGTGCAACAAAAACCGAGAGAGCGCCGATGAAGATGCAGCTGTCAGAAAGTTAATGTCACTGACCACAAATGATGTCGCGACTGAGGAAATACAGTCAGATCTTCTGACCGCGAAGTCGCGTGGGACGGATCGGGTTGCCGAACACGTGAAAACACGTCTGGTTGAGAAAACTGTGCCATTTTTTGATCCCATAACAAAACAGAACTCAAAAATGTTTGCATGCCTTTACAAGTGTGTAGTGAACACGGTCTCAAATGAGAAGAAGGTCATCAAAGCTGACAGACGTCTCTTACAGCGGCTAGTCAATGTACAGCAAAGTGGACGAGTGGTGGACATGCCAAATATTCTCAAGCATGAACTGGCAGCTGTGCCCCTGTCTTTGGCAAAGACGGATGGCCGGATGAATTCAAATGCGAAATCTGATCTACTTCGCATTCTGTGCACAGATAGTCTTGTACAAGCAACACCAGCGTCCCCTCACCAAGCTGACCCAATGATTGGAAACTGTATTATCGTCGATGGGCATGCTCAAATTCAGAGTTTAGGAAAACCTTCTGGGTGTAAGTCATTCGCCGATTATGCAGACGCTTTTGCGCGGTCCATATTTGCCCACTTCAATCATGGTGCTACCAGAGTAGATGTCATCTTCGACCGATATTTTGGCGAGAAGTCCATCAAAAGTCAAACAAGAGTAAAGCGAGGTCAGAAGATAAAGAGACCGATCCGCAGGGTGATCAGTGATGGAAAGGTTACACTGCCCCAGGTATGGGCTCAGTTCTTATCTCTGTCTGAGAACAAAGCGGATCTTGCTTCATTCCTGTCCAACGATTTGATGAGGCAATGCAATGAAGTGCCTGTTGGCTGCGAGTTGGTAGTGGGTGGCGGATTCGTCTCTCCTGAAAAGGCATCTTCTACAACTAAAGGCATCTTGACCAGTCTAGCCTGTGATCACGAAGAAGTGGATACCCGCATCATTCTCCATGGCATCGAAGCAACCAAGACAGGGTATGAGCGAATCATGGTCTTTTGCAGGGATACCGACGTCTTGCTTCTTCTTCTGCATTTCTTCCGAGACGCTCAAGTTTGGATGATCAGTGGAACTGTACGTGACAGACGCTGCTACCCGGTGCATGAAATATCTGAGAACTTATCACAACCGGTGAAAGACAACTTAATGGGGTTTCACACACTGACTGGGTCAGACACATCATCTTCCTTCACGGGATTTGGCAAGAAGAGGTGCTGGAAAGTGTTCAGCGATCATCCGCAGCTCTTGAAAGGAGTTGGCCATGATGGCGCACTGCGAGAAGTTGAAGAGTTCGTCTGTCGCCTGTACTCGGCTCCCGACCCAATCGCCGGTGTTGACAAAGCCAGGCACGACATGTTCCGAAAGGGCAAAAAGGAGATGGAAAATCTTCCACCGACGAAGGACGCTCTCCTGTTACATTATGCAAGGGCGAACTACCAGGCAAAGGTGTGGTTGGGAGTAGATAAATGGGCTAATCGACAATCTGCTGGATCGCCATCCTCATCAGGGGGGTGGAGAGAAACTGCAGAGGTACTCGAAGTTGTCTGGATGATTTTGCCTGCTGTGCCAGCGGTCTGCGTCGAGTTAGTTTCCTGTGGCTGCAAACAGAAGTGCAAAACTGCTGCCTGCAAGTGTACCAAATCGCAACAAATATGTATCCCTGCATGTGGGTGTGACGCAGAAGGCTGCTGCAATCTTGCTGGAAATAGCTGATCTATCTAGCATTCATTGTTGGGGGCCGAGATGGAAACCCGGTGACATTCTTGGACATTAAAAAAACGCATATTCAGAGTTCAGACTGTTCAGTATGAAAATATGTGATATTTTGCGTGGAATTTTCACACCCATGTAACTTTTCGTTATTAAAACATGGTTGGATTGTAATTTTGTTATCAAATTCTGAATCCTGGTCCCCAAAAACATATAATTCAACACCAAGATCAAGCGAATCGAGTGAATAGTCACGAATTATCTCTTCTTCTACTTTCAGTATATGATCATATGGCGGCCATTTTGAATGACGTCACTATACCATCAATCTTAAACCAAGAAAGTGTCAACCACCCAGGTGTTGACCCTGGACATATAACCGTCACATCTGTGTCGTTTGTTTGCTTGTAACAAAGAGATACCATCGAGTCATTTTTTCGGCAGCTTTTCTTGTGTTGGCTGGCTGACCATGGTTAGAATTTGGGTTTCCAATTTTATCAAGAATATCCTTCATTAGTATTTATAAAGGACAAACAAGCACCAATGTCAAACATTACAGTTAGTGATGATAAGTTGAGGAGTGAATTCCCATGTTCCATGTTGCGAGAACAAATTAATCATGCAAAAAAGAGAGAATTCCAAGACAGAGAAAAACAAGTCTATAAGGAACATACCATTCTGAATCCAATGCTAGCAATTCTCGATTAACAAGTCGCCAGTTTAAGGGCTTCTAAAAATTCATCTTTCTTTTTTTGGAGCATATAAAACATATATTGTCTATCTAATGACATAGTCTCCTTGACATTTACCATGAAACATAACTTTTATAGAGCTTAATAGGTGAAACATCATTAAATAATGATTCTTCCAGCTAATCACTGGCTAACGTATGCTGTGATAGCATCATCATTTTTTCTGTTATTTTAGTTTCATTCAGTTATCTTTGTCTTTGTGCTTTACATCTCACCTCACATGACATGATCAAACACCCGTGAAATGAAAAATCCATGATAAGTTTGGTTAAAATCTGTGTCATTAGATGAATCATATTGGTTTGATATGCTCCAACAAAGGAAACCGACGTGAAACACAGAGCGGGATTTACACAAGCTATTAAACTGGCGATTAATTATGAAAATTATGATACTTGAAAAAAAAGGAGAGAGGTCTATAAAACTTATTACACTATTTGATGACCAAAGTATAATCCCTCAACCCAGACACAGACCCACCCATCCTATCCCTCCTCCAACACCCCCATCTACCTCACAATAACTGCCACCTGTTCAGGGGAAAATGCATGAAATCTGAATTATTAGTAGAAATATGCTAATGAATTATCATGTTAACATGGACACAATGAAGCAGCTTTACTCAAGCATTCGCTATTATATTCATTCAAATACTCTAATTAACATCGTCAAATGCACTGTGTTTCAAAGGTTAACTGTATATATGTACAAACCTGGATGTACTGGACCTAGAACGCTTGCTGAAAATGATAAATGTAAAGCATGCTGGGTACGAGATGGATGGCAAAGGATATACCTGGATACAAGAGATGATGATGGTAAAGGAATATACACTGAAACCTGTAAAAGCAGACACTTGGGTAAACCGTCCAACCTCTGAATACCCACATTATCTTGGGTCCCAATACTTAAATTTAATGTATTCTGAACATTGATAAGGGAGCATGCCAAAATTTGGACAATTCTATTTGCATTTCTGCGTAAACACGTAATATGGACCATTTCCAACACGGGGATCGTTCCTTTCAGCGCATGGGCATTATCTGTCGACGAACAACATCATTCGGACCGCGGTCGAGAGCAAGTTTTGGAACGGTCCAAACGGACCAGGCTAGTGTGGACTTTCGACCACGCTGATGACAAAATCTTGCTGCAGCACATCTCCATCCCAAAATTCTGCTCCCTACAGTAGAACCCTGTCAATACTGACACTAGAATCTGGTCTCAAGCATGGTCAGATTACACAGGTTTCACTGTACATTGATACATGAGATGATGATGACAATGCAGAAGTTGGGTATTAACCCTTTGAACCCGACTGGCCTATTTAGATAATGTATATACCCGAGAAGCCACTTTTGCTGCCTCTGATGTCAGAACCTACTATTCAGCCAATCAGATAACGTTTTAAGTTATATCTGCTTCACAGGTTTAGTTTGGTCGCCCAAGTCCAAAAGAGATCCTCTGACACTCAGAGCCCCCAAGGGTTGAGCAACACTGTTCAGATTATCTATATACCCCGAGAGGCTTCTGACAAAATTTTTATCTCAATTTTAGAAGGGAGCTAAGAGTAATGTGTTAAAAGACATGAAAATTCTCAGGTTCAAAGGGTTAAAGGCCATACAAAGGTAATAATTTGGCTCTCAGGTAATCCTCCATCCTCAGTATAGTCTGGATTACTGAACAAAACTGATGTACCATGGAGATACATCTGACAGACATGACAAAGAATGAATTATAGCAAGATACAACACTCCACTCCCTATCATTTCTATAGATCCCATTGAAGTAATACAGGCCTTGCAGTTTGACTGGGCTGATTGTATGCTTTAACCTTAAATCAGTCGTGTAAAATGAAAGGTCTGGTGATACCTATGGAAAAGCAAGCATTGCTAGTATATCAGAATATGGGTAACTGTGTTAGTCAGGCATGGTAGGAATACAAGACACACAAATTAGCAGCCCACACAATTCACCTCGGCAATCAGCAATTGCTGTGGTAAATGCTGTGGCATAAGCAGTTCACCTCAGCAATGTTTAACCTGGTGTTAAATAGAAATTATTTTAATATGACATTATTTTTGCCGAGCTAGGTTTTCCAAATAGTGTGGGCTGGATTAGGTATACATCCCACCTTAAATATGATCTAGGGATATCTCTAGTTTTGATGTAGCAGGTGAAAGGCATGGAAATTAGTGGCCAAAAGAAGTGACATTTACTGTTTCAAGTATAGAAATTTAATGGAAAGTAAGCAGCTGTTTTGGTCATACTAGGTGACCAGGGGGTATCTATCACCTCTAATCACATCCTAAATATCGGACTCACATCGATTAATGGTACATCTCTTTTATACAGAAGTGACACTGTCAATTTCACAGCTAATTAAATGCATTACTTTTTGCATCCAGACCTGAATATGACATTTCAGGTGAGAACGCAGAATATTCATTCCAGAACAATTAAATACAGCGACTGCGGTACCTAATTAATAGATTGTACACTGAAGAATATAACAACAAAAGATTTCAGTCAAACATAAAATACAATGGAACACCACATAACAAGGCCCAAATTGTGCAGTATCAGTGAAGTGAGCATGCTGACAATCAAAGGGAGAAGATCATAGAATATATAGTGTGTACCTGGTTACAGAGGAAGTGACTGGTGACGTGGCCTTGTGCGGGTGCCATGTTTGAGGATACAGCATAGAACTGGAAACATAAACCACCAAATAACCAAATAAGGAAGGGGAAGAACTACACTGAGAACAAAATATACACATTGATGACAAAACAAGAATAACTGATAGGCTGTGAAAACCAGAAATATCAATCATTTTGAGGTGAATAGGTCAAATGTCAAGGTCACAGCACCCCAAAACTGAATCCAATTTCACTGACCATATTCTTAGGTTGGACTATTCAGTTGTCTCACTACAACCAAATAGTTTTTGTCCTGTGGAGTTCTCCCGTTTGATACATTTATGAAACACCTACATCCAGTTAAATGGTTGTGAAATAAAAACTATGCATTTCCTAATTTAACTACATGTAAGAGAAGGGTCCTTTATGAATTTTTTATGTTTATTAATTCATTAAATGTTTACTTGATCCCTTTCTTCACATTTTTCTTCCTTCATGAAATACTTTCTCATCTGAAAGGAGAGAGAGAGACCTGAAAGGAATCTATTTGAACAAAAATTAATCTTCTGTTGTCTGACCATTGTCAGTTTCAGTGTGGGATATGTGAGCTCTCGAATCTTCTTTCAAGGTCACCTAGTTTACCAAGGGTTAAGCCTCTTTTAATTTATCATTGAATAAATTACGGTAATTCCCCTAATAATTCGATCACCGGAAGTGCAGCAAAAATGGCATATATTTGGAAATATTCTTGATGGCACCAGCTACAAAGTGTCTCATTTTGTCATTTGATTGCTTTTCTTCAATTTCAATGAAGAATGGGAATGTTACTTTTCCTCTGTGTTTGAATAACAGAGTTGAAAAGTGAACTTCCTGTGATTGAATTATTAGGGGAATTACTGTTGTAAGTGATAAGTGCTACATTTTCATATTGCGAAATCTTAGACCTTTCTCTGGATTGCCAACTACCAATTGGGATCAAGGCCACTAAACAATCTAGAAATTTGGACCAGTGTAATTCAAGAGGTACGGGCATATATTGAAGCGCTGGCCTCTTGTTTTCATTGCGAAAGGGTACTCCAAAACTGTGCCTTCACAAATACGGTTTGACAGACATAATGAAGAAATAATGCATTATATGCACGAGTTTGAACCATTTGTTTCAATTTCCTGTTCTAATAAATTCCATTACCCCTATTTTAAAACACCCCTGCAGATCATGATGAACTACTCCAGCTGGAATCTCCAATTACAAAGGTAACAAGAGCCCAAGGGGCTTCAATATACGCCCATGTATCTGGAATTACATTGGTCCAAATTTCAAGGATGTTTGATAGCCTTGATTCCAATTGGTAGCTAGCCTACAACTTTGTGCTTCTGAGAATGTAACATATATAACATCATATATTGAATGATAAACTCAAACAAGGTTACCTCTTGGTAACTAGTTGATCTTGAAGCAAGAGCCGAGAGCGCACATATCCCACACTGAAATCGACAATAGTCAAATACAAGAAAACAGTAGTTTTCCTGCAAATGAATTTCTTTCAGACGAGATAATTTTTCATGAAGGAAGAAGAAAGTGATGAAGTAAACCTTTGTTCTTTGAGTTAATAAACAGGTATGAAGTTCATAAAGGATCCCTCTCCCCGTTAAATTACTGAATGTATGGTTTTTATTTCACAACAGTTGTAGCTGTTTCAAATATGAGACAACTCCACAGGATGAATGCCATATACATGTAGGGGAGAGAATATTCCAACCTAACACATATGGTCAGCTAAACTTGATTCATTTTTGTGACCTTGACCTTGAACAAATTGATCTCAAAATGTATGGCTGCTCTTTGCCATACGAGTAAGGTATACTCAAAGTTTGGCACCATTCCATACCTTGAAACTAGAGATATCGCATGGACAACAAATGTTAATGGAGGAATGGACAGAACGCAACATCGCATTACATGACCTCGTCTTCGACAGGCATATGAAAATGTGATTTTCTGATTTTGGGGTCACAGTTACCTTGACCGTAACCTGAATTTTGGTACACAACACTTCGTCTTCCGTCAATGTATCAATGGACACAAAAAAAATCATGATTTTTATGAATTTCATGATTTTTGGGGTCACAGTGACCTTGACGTTCGGTCGTGACCTACATTTTGGAATGTGACACGTCATGTCCCCCTAATGAATCTACGGACACAAAACAAAGTAATTTTCAAAGATTTTTTTATTTTAGAATCACAGTGACAAACCATCTCCCCGTAATTTCTCAATGGACACAAAAAATCATGATTTTTAACTATTTAATGATTTTGGGGTCACAGTGACCTTGACCTTTGACCTACATTTTGGTATGTGACACATCATGTCCCCATAATGTATCTACTGACAAAAAAAATGTTATTTATAATAATTTTCTGATTTTGGGTCACAGTGACCTTGATTCTGCAGTCATCTTGACTATTGACCTGGATCTAAATTTTCTTGCATGACAAAACGGCTACCCTTAATTTCTCAATGGACTAAAAAAATCATGATTTTTAACAATTTCATGATTTTGGGGTCACACTGACCTTGACCTTTGACCGTGACCTACATTTTGATATGTGACACATTGTGTCCCCCTAATGTATCTACTCACACAAAGAAATGTTATTCTCAATAATTTCCTGATTTTTGGGTCAGTGACCTTTGACCTTCAACCTTGACCTATATTTTGGTATGCGACATCTCATTTCCCTCCTTTGAATCCACTCACAAAAAAATAGAAATTTTTAATGATTTCCTGATTTTTCCGTCACACTGACCTTTGACCTCGACCTACATTTCGTATGCAACACATCGTTCCCCCCAAGGGCATCCACTCACCAAAAATTAGAACTGTAAATAGAAAACTGTCAATGATCAATGATTTCCTGATTTTAGGCATCAGTGACCTTTGACCTCTGACTTCGACCTCAATTTTGGTACGCGACACATCGTCTCCACCTAGCGTATCCACTCACAAAAAATTGCAACTGTGGATAAAAAACATTCACAGATATAGACCGGACACAAACACTTCAGTGATTTCCTGTTTTTTAGGCCAGTGACCTTTGACCTCTGACCTTGACCTTCATTTTGGTATGTGACACATCGTCTCCCCGTAGGGTATCCACTCACCAAAAATTAGAACTGTAGATAGAAAACTGTCTCAGATATAGACCGGAAACGGGGGACGGACAGACGGATGGATGGACAGACGGACGGAAACCGCCATCACATAATACGTTCGCCTTTTGGCGGGCGTATAAAAAGGTCATGGGGCAGAACATTTCCCAAAATAGGGGTGACAAGTAGTTATGACAGGTGCTTATTTCCAGGCTTGCCTAGATTTTAAAAGGGAAATTTCAGTTCCTGTGACTACATTATTAGAGGGATACCATACATGCAATACTAAGGGAACAGTGTACCGTGGATATACATGCTTTATACAGTATTTTATTACAACAATGTATGGGATCGGTGAACAGGCAGAGCCTATATTGACACCTCTCACCAAATAAAGTTACATTACAATAAAGTTAATAAAATAGATACATAACATACTTCAGAGAGAGTAGTAGAAATCGTAGTATTGAACTGAGGATAAATAATGAGAGAAGGAGAAATAACTAAAATGAAATAGCAAAAATAATGCAGATGACTGGCAACTTTAACAAAAATAATGCGAAGCACGGTACTAGGTTCTACATATATACCATATAATTTAAAAATAATCTATTTGAATTGAAAATATAGTCAAGACTCTGTTGAAAATATCAACGTTGTCTTCATAATTCAGATTATCGCTGCCAATAGGGTGTTTATTTCCATTGTATAAATGACGGTTTAAAAGATTCAGACTGATATTAACATATAATGGACAGAAAAAGAAATAATTAGTTGTGTCCTCCTAAGGGTAACCACACGAGCAGGCTGCGTTTTCAGAAGTATGACATTCATACATGTGGGCATTAAGTTTGCTGCAACCCAGTCTCAGTTGAGAATCTGTACCTCTCGTCTCGATCCCATAAAGTAGTATTTAGGGACCGCGTTATTTGAACAAAGTTTTTTACACAATGAAGGGAAAGAAATCGATTCCTGTATATTGGGTTCTAATTCATTCCACATTCGCGAGACAGAATATAAAACAAAGCATTCCTGAGTGGATAATGTGTGGTTTCTGATAATCGAGTGGGCACAACACACGCGAGGTACTATGGAGTAAATTAATTAACATTTTATTAAACAATCTCAGTTTATGTCTTCGTCAGCATTCTTTAAGGGGTACAAAACTGGTTTCTACATACAAAAGGCGATGCGAAGTCCCCCGTGTACATCCTGAGATTGTTCTCAATGCATCCAATTGTAAGTTTTCTAGAGATAATTCCTGCTTTTGTGTAAAACTGTCCCTGCTTTTGTGTAAAACATCAGAATAATCGAATATTATGGGGAGATAAAGCACGAATATAGAATGTGTAGGGATTTCCGAGATAATCTGTACTTCAAGCTAAGCAGGGAGTTAATTATGGGGCTAATCCTATCTAGCAATGACTGAATATGGCTGGTCCACTGACAGTTTGTTTGTAATTGAAGACCCAAGTGTCTGTGATCGTTGACTTGTATAATCAGGGTACTACCCATGAGCAAATGCGGACCCTGTATCATAGCCTTTGTATTTTCCACACTAAATATAACTAACCAAGTCTCTGCCCATGATGATATTTTTTGAAGATCAGAGTTAAAAAGTTGACTAGTAGATAGTGGGTTTTCAACTTGAATGTAAAGCGAGGTAACATCAGCAAATAATCTAATATTACATTTTATATCACTGATGATATCGTTAATGTAAATGAGGAATAGGATCGGACTCTAGACGCTTCCCTGAGGCACACCGGGTGTGACTCCATTCATATCAAAGCTCTTCCTACTGATTATGACCATTTGTTGTCTGTCTGCAAGGTAATTTTCAAACCATTATAAGAGAGACCCCCTATGCTCATAATCCGTAATTTGTGCATTAATCCTTTGCACCATACTCTATCGAATGCTTTAGATACGTCACAGAATACGGCTCTAACTTGCTTCCCATCGTCCAAAGCTTTACAAGTGAAGTTATATATATCCACCAATTGGTAGACTGTACTATCACCAGGAAGGAAGCCAGACTGTAAATTCTTTAGCAAATTAGAGAACTCCATGAAAAAATTGTTAAAAGCATTGGCAATGTCTAGCGGTTCACATAGTAATAAATTATTGTATACTATGTTGGGATAAAAACTACATATTGATTGTCCCTTTGTATAGTTCTTTATTAATCTCCACCAGTCTTTATCTCCGTAGTTCATTTGTGATATATTCATATCAAGTTTGTTTTCGTAATCTTTTGTGGCTTGTCAACTCGTGTAATTGTTTCGTTCCTTAATTTCCAGAACTGATCCCAAAAGTTATCCGAATTTGATGTTTAAGCTTGTTTGTGGATGTGGTCACATTTTCTCATCATTGTCCTCAATTCTCTGTTCATCCCTGGCTTAGCATTCGGTTGTACAGGGATAGATTTATGTGGGATGTGTAGTTTACATGTTGAATGTGTATATAATGATATATCATCAGCTGATTTATTGACGTCACCTAATAAATCTGTCCATGGAATTTGGGTGAAGACGTTTTTGATCCCAATTTCATCCATCTGGTCATATAGCCATATCTCATGTTCAAAACTTTATTTATTATTAGTTTTATAAGATAATTTGATGAAGGTTGCATGGTGATCACTACAAAATGGTTCTATGATGCCTGGATGAAGGATATTATTTGAACAAGACACTAATATTAGATCTATTAAGCTTTTAGAAAGGTGGGTGACCCTTGTTGGTTTAGAAACGGTGTTACCCTTGTTGGTTTAGAAACTGTGTTTCAGATCGAAAAAGCTTTCGAAATTATGTTTCTTTGGATGTGTTGCGTGAGGCAGTCTGAATTCAAGTCACCCACAATAATACATTTATTGTGGATATAAATGACTGATAATGGTGGCTACAATGAACAGGGGTATAGAGAAAATATCAAACATACCTTTCCCCTTCAGGTATATCGCCAATCCCGTCTGTTTCTTCATCATCTGCCCCCGAAGAGACCACTCTCTTCACCCTGCCAACAAAACAGGTTTAATATAAATTAATTGTAAACTCCATACAGAATACTCTTCTGGATAAATATTGATATGACAAACACTTCTCTCATTATACCACAACTAACTAGAGGTTCCGCTTTGACCCTTGAGTTGCCGCTCCGGCATGAAGCCTATGCTGGTTGTTTTTTTTGAGCAAAAACATACGTCTCCCCCAACCTCCCACCTTGCCTTGAATGGGCACATAATTTAAGGGAAAGTGCTATAAAATTAATGTAGCAATAAGTATCTTAAACAAAGCTGCGTATCTAAAAATATTAATTACAAAGAAGCGATTTTCATTGTATTTTCATGTACAAGTAGATGAACAGATGGACGGACACCGGACACGGATGAATGCATGCACACATACACCAAAACCTGATCAAATGTGGGAGCTATCCCAATGAAGCTTCCATCCAAGTATGGTGAAATTCCATCCAATAGTTCTCAAGATATCTTGCAGACAAGGCCTGTATATACATGTACAAGCAGATGTACGGATGGACGAACACCGGACGAACGCATACACACACACCAAAACCTAGTCAAATGAGGGGGCTATCCCAATGAAGCTTTCATCCAAGTTTGGTGAAATTCCGTCCAGTAGTTCTCCAGATATCTTGCAGACAAGCCTTGTATATACATGTACAAGTAGATGGACGAACGGACGGACATGGATGAATACACGCACACACACTAAAACCTAATCAGATGAGGGGGCTATCCCACTGAAGCTTCCATCCAAGTGGGGTGAAATTCCGTCCAGTAGTTCTCAAGATATCTTGCAGACAATGCCTGTATATACATGTACAAGTAGATGGACGGATGGACGGACACCGGACACGGATGAATGCACCCACATACACCGAAACCTAATCAAATGAGGGGGCTATCCCAATGACGCTTCCGTCCAAGTTTGGTGAAATTCCGCCCAGTAGTTCTCCAGATATCTTGCAGACAAGCCCTGTATATACATGTACAAGTAGATGGAAGGACGGACGGACACCGGACATGGATGATTGCACGCACACACACCAAAACCTAATCAAATGAGGGGGCTATCCCACTGAAGCTTCCATCCAAGTGGGGTGAAATTCTGTCCAGTAGTTCTCAAGATATCTTGCAGACAACGCCTGTATATACATGTACAAGTAGATGGACGGATGGACGGACACCGGACACGGATGAATGCACCCACATCCACTGAAACCTAATCAAATGAGGGGGCTATCCCAATGAAGCTTCCGTCCAAGTTTGGTGAAATTCCGTCCAGTAGTTCTCCAGATATCTTGCAGACAAGCCCTGTATATACATG
The DNA here is from genome assembly GCA_036873755.1 of Hanleya hanleyi. NCBI lineage: Eukaryota > Metazoa > Mollusca > Polyplacophora > Lepidopleurida > Hanleyidae > Hanleya > Hanleya hanleyi. The sequence goes on along the minus strand of JAVTVY010004247.1, from coordinate 24,022 downwards.
TACAAGTAGATGGACGGACGGACGGACACCGGACATGGATGAATGCACGCACACACACCAAAACCTAATCAAATGAGGGGGCTATCCCACTAAAGCTTCCATCCAAGTTGGGTGAAATTCCGTCCAGTAGTTCTCAAGATATCTTGCAGACAAGGCCTGTATATACATGTACAAGTAGATGGGCGGACGGACGGACACCGGACACGGATGAACGCATGCACACACACCAAAACCTAGTCAAATGAGGGGGCTATCCCAATGAAGCTTCCATCCAAGTTTGGTGAAATTCTGTCCAGTAGTTCTCCAGATATCTTGCAGACAAGCCTTGTAATATACATGTACAAGTAGATGGACGGACGGACGGACACCGGACATGGATGAATGCACGCACACACACCAAAACCTAATCAAATGAGAGGGCTATCCCACTGAAGCTTCCATCCAAGTGGGGTGAAATTCCGTCCAGTAGTTCTCAAGATATCTTGCAGACAAGGCCTGTATATACATGTACAAGTAGATGGACGGACGGACGGACACCGGACACTGATGAATGCACCCACATACACCAAAACCTAATCAAATGATGGGGCTATCCCAATGAAGCTTCCACCCAAGTTTGGTGAAATTCCGTCCAGTAGTTCTCAAGATATCTTGCAGACAAGGCAAGGGGACGGACAGACATCCATCCAGACATCCATCCAGACATCCATCCAGACATCCAGCACAAACACTAGATGTCTCCCCCCAACATAGCTGGGGGAGACATAATTATACCACAACTAATTATACCACAACTAATTATACCACGACTCATTATACAGTACATCTCCAAGCTTACAAGAAGTGTTCGTCCGGCTCTGCCAGCCAGGGATTTCATGCTGGCAATCAAATTGATGTCATCTTACACCAGCAAGGTCTCCGGATAACTGATTGAATAGCATTATTATAATCTCCACCTGTCATTTGTCATGAACCTACATTGCATCATGGGATATGGACATCGTGGAACCTGCTTTTGCTGCGCAATATACGATTCAAATGTTGTTTGGTGGAGAAATCATTGGCAAAGAGCATATACCCTTGAGCCTTACCCCTTTTGTCGATGTCGGTTCAGTCTGAGATTTGTGGGAGGTAATTTCTGTTGGTGGGTTTGAGGAACTGAAAGTGACATAGAAAGACTTCAATAATTTACACAGATATATTTGATATGTTATGTAATGCAAAGTATCTATCTCCCAAACCCGAGTGACAGGAGCCAAACAAAACAATAATGTCACAGGTTGTATGGGGTCACTTTTGATCTATTTTCTGTTAAGCTAACTGGGGAATGAATTACCGAACTGTTTAGGCATAAAACAACATTATTGCCTGTATGATATCGAACCAAGGTTAGGCACTGGATAATGTTTTAACATGGGTAATGCTTTAACATGGACAATGCTTAACATAGACAATACTGCGAAGATCGGTAAATAGGTATCATAGCTACTTTCATAAATACTCAGCAAAAAACAAAGAAACAAATAACTTTGAAGACGTTATTGTCCTGAAGTTAAATTAGGCATTTGCAAACAAAGCTGGTATCACCTGTAAAGGTCCATGAACAAATAATACTGCATTGCCAATGTAAGCAAATAATTTGCTGCCTAACCTCAGCAAAATGTCACATGGACAGTGATTTCATTTCTCGCAGTTTGTGGCTAAAGAGTTCTATTTCGGGACAGCTCCATTGAGATTTAGTTGATAAATGACATGAATTAAACTCAAAACCTGGCTGTATCAGGAGGTCATACCCGATATACTTCTGAGATATCCTGGATCTTGGACTTTCTTTTCTTTCTTCTTCTTCTTGTTGCCTAGAATACTGAATACAGAAAGTGAACCTTGATAAACGGAAACTGAACCTTGATTACACAGATTGTATGAAGTTCAAATCCTGCCAACATTATATTTTTCTCAAGCAAAGTCAACCAATTAGAGATTTAACATTCAATCAAGAGGATTTAACATTTCAGATAATGAAACTGAAAGTATGAACTCTATGGCATACTCTACGGTATGTTCGTGTAATCTAACAGAATATTATTTCCCACTAAACGGTGAGCATCACCCACAGTAACATAAATGTTATAGGTGACACCATGACCCACAGTAACATAAATGTTATAGGTGACACCATGACCCACAGTAACATAAATGTTATAGGTGACACCATGACCCACAGTAACATAAATGTTATAGGTGACACCATGACCCACAGTAACATAAATGTTATAGGTGACACCATGACCCACAGTAACATAAATGTTATATGTGACACCATGACTCACAGTAACATAAATGTTATAGGTGACACCATGACTCACAGTAACATAAATGTTATAGGTGACACCATGACTCACAGTACCATAAATGTTATAGGTGACACCATGACTCACAGTAACATAAATGTTATATGTGACACCATGACTCACAGTAACATAAATGTTATAGGTGACACCATGACCCACAGTAACATAAATGTTATAGGTGACACCATGACTCACAGTAACATAAATGTTATATGTGACACCATGACTCACAGTAACATAAATGTTATAGGTGACACCATGACTCACAGTAACATAAATGTTATAGGTGACACCATGACTCACAGTACCATAAATGTTATAGGTGACACCATGACTCACAGTAACATAAATGTTATATGTGACACCATGACTCACAGTAACATAAATGTTATAGGTGACACCATGACCCACAGTAACATAAATGTTATAGGTGACACCATGACTCACAGTAACATAAATGTTATATGTGACACCATGACTCACAGTAACATAAATGTTATAGGTGACACCATGACTCACAGTAACATAAATGTTATAGGTGACACCATGACTCACAGTAACATAAATGTTATAGGTGACACCATGACTCACAGTAACATAAATGTTATAGGTGACACCATGACTCACAGTACCATAAATGTTATAGGTGACACCATGACCCACAGTAACATAAATGTTATATGTGACACCATGACTCACAGTAACATAAATGTTATAGGTGACACCATGACTCACAGTAGCATTCATGTTATTTCTTTCATGATAAATTACGCAAACTAGGATTCATTCATTCTGGTGACAGTTCTGAGATGATATGCAAATTACAATACAAAGAGTGAAGTATTTCATTGTACTACATAGATGTGAAATGCCGTATGCATATATATATGAAGATCTTATTAAGATTAGTATTTATATAGAATTTACATTTTCTCAAATATATATGGCCTATTGAGGGGCAAACAGAATACTAACTCTACTATGAAAGGATCCTCTAATAGCTCTGATGCTGAAGGCCTCTTCTCCACATCAGGCTCAAAACATCTGTGGGAAGATACAAACAATTACATAGCTGTCAATCAAAACATATGTGGGAGGAGACCAATAATTACATAGCTGTCAATCAAAACATCTGTGGGAGGAGACCAACAATTACATAGCTGTCAATCAAAACATATGTGGGAGAAAATAACCAATTACACATCTGTCAATCAAAACATATGTCGAAGGAGACGAAAAATTACATATCCCTGTCCATCAAAACATTTGTAGAACAAAAATAATTACATAGCTTTCAATCAAAATATGTAACTTCATATTTACAGAAAAAACAGTGAGCCTTATCTGAGATTAATAAGAGTTTCACAATAAGGAAGATAATAATACTGGACAAACTGTCTTAGTTGATACTAGCATATAGGCCAATCTCCTGTCTGTCTCAACTCTGTGTATAACGTGGAAGTAACAAACCTGAGTATAAAGTCCTTGACTCTGTCAGACATGTTGGATGGAATCTCAGGGTGAATTTTGTAATAGCCCACTTTGAACATGGCAGCTTCAGGGCTCCCCAACTGTCACAAGATACGGTTCATATATTTAATAGATTGTCTAAACAGAGTTTGTCCAAACAAAAACAATACACAACAGTAACAATGGTAAGTTCTTAGTTTTTACCTCGTTCAGAATCCTAGATCTGGTTCATTTTATACTGCCTGCAATACATGCAATACATTGCTTACAAAATAACAATGCCACTGTTAATTACATAGAGGGATTATTGCCATTGTCATTGAACAGTGATCTTCCAGGAAACCAAAAGCACTGGTGATGATCGATATAGAAACTAATATATAAAAGCCAGGTGTTCTCTGCTATTTCAGACTGGTCTTTTACATGATCTCCTGAGGCTTGAAGCATAAAAGTTTCTAAAAGTATCACATGAAATAGAGAAAACTTCACAGAAGTGTCAAACACTCCATTTCCTAGTGAGCTATTATACTGGCAAACTGAGTGAGCGACAGACACCTACAGGCTAATATGGTGAATGGTAGTGAGTACCTAGCCAACAGCGGATAATAAGCTTGTGACTTCGCTGGCATATTAGCCAATGCAATACTTTGCTCGGTTGCATTGATTTTGTAACGCAGACATAATCTTGCCATTCCAAGACAGGCATGCGCAATTAATGCAAAACCATGTCCAACTGAATGTCATTGGTTATTATCCTAGGGTCAGAGTTCACCGGCCAGTGCACTACATGGCGATTAGACAGAGTGAAGGGTAATAAAAAGGGCACCGTGTAAAGTCAGACGGTATATACTACAGCTAAGGCACTCCGTATATGAGCAGTATGTGACATAGATGAGGTAGTGAGCCCATTAGGTGAAAGAAAGTAATTAGGTGAATCAGCGTTGTCCGCCGATTTTTGTAAGGGCTGTTCCATTTAAAAAGGTATGGGAGGGGAGGAAGGCACTCATTATATTATTCTATGGGTCATGGGAGGAAATTCCCTTCAATCCATGTTACAACATTGGGAAGGTGAATAAAATTTCTATGGGTGGTGGGGTATAATTAAAAGCTGCCTTCCGCCCCTCCCATACCTTTTTAAATGGAACAGCCCTAATTTGTCCCTGAATTTTGCAATACAAAGACCAAATCCCAATTTTTGTAATATATAATACATGGGGCATCATTGAAGAAAAATAATTGCTTCCGGTCTTGAAAGTATGAAATTGTCGGTAATATGCACTTGTTTTTACATCTATTCCTAATGTTTAAAAACTTAGATTGATTTATAAATTTATGCTAGTTGGAACTACACTGACTGACTTTTCAGCAATAAAAATTAAAAAAAAAATAAAAACTTTTTCTGAACGACTGACCCATCTCATTGACCAGGGTCTGTCACCCCAAACAAACAACTATAATTAATTATAAGATTACATTAACAAACAACTATAATTAATTATAGGATTACATTAACAAACAACTATAATTAATTATAGGATTACATTAACAAACAACTATAATTAATTATAGGATTACATTAACAAACAACTATAATTAATTATAGGACTACATTAACAAACAACTATAATTAATTATAGGATTACATTAACAAACAACTATAATTAATTATAGGATTACATTAACAAACAACTATAATTAATTATAGGATTACATTAACAAACAACTATAATTAATTATAGGATTACGTTTGTCTCTAGTCTGTCTCTGACCAATCTTATCTGCCACGTGCGAACTTACCAATATGCCATCTTGGTATTGAATATAATGGCCTAGTTTTGTTCAGAGAAATCCGTATTGCGATTGTGTATTGCCTAGTTATGTGTTCTGTTTTGGACAAAACTTACTCTGATTCATCTAATCACTTCCCTTCACCTTAGGGGTCACGTCCAATCAATCGAGACAGTTTCTCGATAAATGAGTAAAACCGGTAAATATCTCGTCTCGAAGGGTCCCGGTTTATCTCTAGCGATTGTTGTCCCGGTTTGCTCACGGTTTTCTCTCGAAGCAGAAGGCCATCTCGATCCTCCTCGAAATAACTCCACATGCTTCGAGAATGGAATCGAGATGCCGTCAAATAAAAGTTTGAACCATCCAAAAGTCGTAGGTTGTAGGCTCCGTATATATGTAGCATATACATCTGTGGCAGCGAGATTAACCTGGGCGAGTATATATGCATTTAAACACGGATAATGAATTAAATTGAACATGAATCATTTATTATTATTTTGTTATTCCGTCTAGAGATCTGTACTCGCATATTTGCTTTGACAGCGCAATTTCTCTGCACCTCATGAATGGAAAGAAAGAAACATCATCAATTGAAAATGTATAAACTGGCTCAGTTATATAGAATTTGAATCATCATATGAGATACGTTGAGGAACTGCGAACTGAAATAAATTCTGTAAGTCTTAGAATAAAATTCCATATGTTCCTCTGAAAGTGTATCCGAAAAGAGGATCTTGATCGTCAGAAATGTCCTCCATATTCATAAATAAAGTGAATATGAAGACCACGGGAGCGGCTGGTAATTCACTGGAAACCATAGAATAATATAAACATAAACGTTCGATCGAAGATTTCGAACAAACAACACGCGGTATCGTTTATATTAAAATTAAATGTATGCGTTGGTCTAAAGCGTGATTGCTCTCTAAATTGGGTGGTAATTTCTTTCTTTATTTGGTTATTTTCCTAGACACATGAAATCAGCAATAAATAATAGAATGTGAGTATATTATCATGCGCCGCCAACAGTGCTGTTTTAATTTTTTCTTTCAAAGAAATTAACCCCTCTCACTTCGCTGTTGTTTCAAGCCGACGCTTTTTCACTGACCGACTGTGGCGTGGATTAGCTCCGATTTTCAGTATTTCCGCTAACCATTTCCAGGCGAGCTTATGTCATGAATAAACTTCGTTGATATAATTTTCTTATTTGAACAAGACTGTAATTCCCAGTAAAACGATATCTGTGATGAATAATACCAATTATAAAACAAATTACACATCGAGGTTAATACTCCGGTCAAACAAGTAACATAGCTTTCATTTTTCAGTTGAAACAATCCGAGTTTGGTCCAAAACACATAGAACAATAGCTTCTATACCACTATTTTTCAGATAATATCCCGTTGATGTGTCATTTATTTCGCGACGGATACCAGTCAGATACACAATCAATTATCGATGTGAGAGAAGATCATTCAATTATATATTCATAATTCAGGAAACATCTGGACATAGATATACTGAATAACATGGAAACACCTTTAAAAAAATCTTTTTCTGGATTTATATTGGCCGTGATATACATATGTTACGAGCGCCCCCCAAATATGGTACCCGTGCAACACACTAATCGCCTGAGAAGTAAAGATAGGCCAAATTAACAGCAACAAAACGGACATATTGAAACCGGGACCCCCTTCTAGATTACCAATCAATTTTGTATCCATCTTGAAAACCGGGACATTTCGATCGAGATAGAACCGGGAGCAAACCGGGATATGTCGTCAGGGGTCCCGGTTCTGCCCTCCCGGTTTCAGGCGAGAAATTTCTCGATCCATCTCGAAGGCATCAAGAAAGTGACTCGATTAATTGGACGTGACCCCTTAAGTGAGAGTAGTGAACATGACCATAATTTACCTCAATGAACGGAGGTTTACCAGAAGCCATCTCTACAACAGTACAGCCAAGAGACCAAATATCTGCCTGCAAAATATATAATATTGGCTCCACTCAGCAACATATACTTAATCATATTTTCCAGTTTTAGGAAGAATGGAATTTTTTCATCAATAACATGAAAAGGTGAATTAAGACACTATCATAGGGCCAAACATAGGCAATCAAAGTTCAACTTCTGGCACTCAATATTTTGTTGAGATATAGATGACTTTAATACGGTAATTCCCCTAATAAGTCAATCACAGGAAGTTGACTTTTCAACTCTATTATTCGAACACTGAGAAAAAGCAGCATTCCCATTCTTCTTTCAAATTGAAGAAAAGCCATAGAAAGATAAACTGTGAAACTTTGTACCTGGTGCCACAAAGAATATTTCCAGATATAAGCCATTTTTGCTGCACTTCCGGTGATCAAATTATTAGGGGAATTACCGTACCTGAAGGTAATGAAGCCTGGTATAACACTAGAGTGAAAGTGATATATGCTAAGTCAGACTTACTGATGGTCCATATCCTCGAACGCCTTTATCAATAACTTCTGGGGCCATGTACTGTATTGTTCCTGTCCAGGATAGATCAAACAAGAGCATTTAACATCATCAAAGTGAGATATAGAACTACTTAGTATCACATACACATGTACACAAGTCTTCAGTCCATTAAAAGTATCTGAAGATTATTTAATATTTCATAACTTGTGGAATTCCTAAAATGAAGCCCACAGTAAACTGTTACTATGATAAACGTACTTCGTCTCAGTTTCAATGAGATTAGCCTTAAAGCTATCACAAACACTCCAGCATGAAGTTAGCTCATTGACAATAGTTTACTCGGTGCATAAAGTCCAAGAATATCAGATATGAACATCAAACTCCAGTATCTCGACAATTGTTTGGTGTATTTAAATGTGTTAACAGAACTTTACACTTCTCTAAGACATGAACCTGGACTAGTTTGAGTCCCTTTTAGTCATTCTAGTGTTTACATCTGTACTAGTCACCAATTACCCACAATGAGAGGAGGAGTATCGGTTAATTTCACAATATGTAGGCTTGTGAGCTAGAACACAACTGAAGTGGTATTCTTACAAACCTTTTACTTGGTATGGCATATTGCCAGCTACTGCGCATATATGCATATGAAATGATTTTTGAGAGAGAAAGAATAAATTGTCATCAGCGGGATTCGAACGCACAACCATTTACAACAAGCAGCCAGAGGATGCAGTCCAAATTTGAGAAGAATCCGAGGAGCAGTTCTCAAGTTATTGCCCGGAAACGAATTTCGGATTTTGACACCAGGTTGCGTCACATGTCAGCAGAAGTGGGTAAAATGCAATCCCAAGCTACATCTCATAGCAAGGTCATACCAAATTTGGGAAGAATCCGATGAGTGGTTCTCAAGTTATTGCCCAGAAATCAAATTTAGAATTTGCCACTAAGTGACACCACTTGTACGCGAAAGTGGGCAAAACTCAAAGGCGGCACCTCCTGTACGCGAAAGTGGGTGAAATTCAATTCGAAGCGACAGCTCATATTACATGTATGCATACAAAATTTGAGAAGAATCTGATGAGCGTTCATCAAGTTATTGCCAGGAAACAAATTTCAGATTTTGCCACCAGCAGAAGTGGGTATAATCCGAGGCAACATCTAATAGCAAGGTATATGCATACCACATTTGGGAAGAATCCGATGGGCATTTCTCAAGTTATTGCCCGGAAACCAAATTTGTAGGTTGCTGCCAAGTGGCGCCACCTGTATGCGCAAGTCGGCAAAACTCAATTCCAAGTGACATCTTATATGGCATGGTATATGCATACCAAATCTGAGAAGAATCCGACGAGCGTTTCTCGAGTTATTACACGGAAAGTTAGGATGTTTCAGAGTGAAGAACGTTTCAAAGTTATCACTTATCGAATGGAGTGGACCCTAGTGGTGCCACCTTCAGGCAGATATTGGTGAAACGCAACCAATCAACGTCTTGTCACAAGTGATGCATATACCAAATTTCAAAGGAATCCAACCAAGCGTTTGGAAGTTATCGCTTGTGAAGAATTTGAACGGTAAATTCACAGACATCCACGAACATGCATAATAGATTGGAACAAGACTCAGTGGAGCCAACTTAAGGCGGATCTTGCTGAAATGCAAATGAAACTGTCTTGTCACAAGGAATGCCTATGACAAATCTCGGAGGAATCCGACAAAGCGTTTGGAAGTTATCGCTTGGAAAGAATTTGAACCGACATCCACGGACAGGAACAGACATGAAGAAGCGAGACCCAGTGGCGACACCTTCGGGCAGATGTTGCTGAAATGCAATACCAACTGGTGCGTTGTCGCAAAGAATGCGTATGCCAAATTTCGGAAGTATCCAACAAAGCATTCGGAAGTTATTGCTTGCAGAAAATTCAAACAGACATCCACGGACACAAAGAAGCAAGACTCATTTTGACCCAGTGGCGCTACCTTCAAGCAGATGTTACTGAAAAGCAATACCAACTGGCGTCTTGTCGCAAGGAATGAGTATGCCGAATTTTGGAAGAATCCAACTAAGCATTTGGAAGTTATCGTTTGCGGAAAATTAAAACAGACATCCACAGACGTACACAGAAATCCACGGACACAAAGAAGCAAGAACCATTTTAAAGTCCCCGACTGCGTTGCAGCGGGGGACAAAAATGGTCTCGAATCCACTGATGATCAGTTTATTCTTTCTTTCTCAAAAATCATTTCTTATTAAACTTCGGTGTTATTCCTAACTGAGAATGATTAACCAGACATATTTTTTAAGATGCTTAGGTATGTAACAGTTTTTATAGTTACCAGCGAATGTTTGCGCTGCATGGTTTACTCCAGAGAGTCGTTTACATGTCCCGAAGTCTGAGATCTTCAACACACCACTGTATGTGTTAACCAACACATTATCTCCCTTGATGTCCCGATGAACGATCTTATTATCGTGCTGCAAATAGAACAAATTACATGCTGATACATGTATATATAGTTGAACCAATACATCCATACATTTACATGTATACAACATCCGCATGAACTGCACTTGAATTTAAAGAGACCACACAGCATGTTACAATCTTGTTAAATCTATCAAAGACGAAGCACAGGAAAAACTTATTATTACTTATTAAAATTATGTGAGAATATCAATAGGATTGTTTAATACTTACCAAGTACTTAAAACCTTCTAATATCTGTCTGGTGTAATACTTACCAAGTACTTCAAACCTTCTAATATCTGTCTGGTGTAATACTTACCAAGTACTTCAAACCTTCTAATATCTGTCTGGTGTAATACTTACCAAGTACTTCAAACCTTCTAATATCTGTCTGGTGTAATACTTACCAAGTACTTCTAATATCTGTCTGGTGTAATACTTACCAAGTACTTCAAACCTTCTAATATCTGTCTGGTGTAATACTTACCAAGTACTTCAAACCTTCTAATATCTGTCTGGTGTAATACTTACCAAGTACTTCAAACCTTCTAATATCTGTCTGGTGTAATACTTACCAAGTACTTCAAACCTTCTAATATCTGTCTGGTGTAATACTTACCAAGTACTTCAAACCTTCTAATATCTGTCTGGTGTAATACTTACCAAGTACTTCAAACCTTCTAATATCTGTCTGGTGTAATACTTACCAAGTACTTCAAACCTTCTAATATCTGTCTGGTGTAATACTTACCAAGTACTTCAAACCTTCTAATATCTGTCTGGTGTAATAAGCTATAGTTGTTTCATTGTCTTTTAGAGGACCCCATTTTGATCTTAACAACTGGGATAAACTGCCTACAATACATAAATACAAGCCGTATATTCATTCTCAGAGGAACGTCCAAAACAGTTGAAAGTAACCAAGAAAATATGAATTTTCCAAATGAAGGAAATACTTGAAACAAATGCACTGACATGAACAGGCATGTAAAGGCATTTACAACCTGCCAAATTTGAACTGAAGAGAGTGAAATACAGCTCGATTGAATATGCTGCATTAGGTAGGTCAGTATTTTTGGTTTCCATAGATTATTAGCTTTCCTTCTGTAAAGTTAATATTTTACCATTTGTGATCTCCACTCTTATTTTCACATACACGATTATCGTTTTGAGGAGAAAAAGTCTTGAAATCCCTATGGGAATACAACAATCAGTATGGTATTTACCTCCCGGCACTTGTTCCATGAATATTTTGAAAAATCCATCCTCGCTCAGTGATCCCATGTATTTGACTATGTTCTTGTGGCTAAGCCGCGAATGCAATTTGATCTCTTCGTGAAGTGGCTGGACTTCCCTGTTTGAGTAACAAATAATACAAAATATTCAACCAGAAGAACAGCAAAATTTGGCGATAGAAATTGTATCCTCATACACTAGAAATATTTCTAATCTCCCAAAATTACTTCCTTGCTGGTTCAATACTATAATGTGTAATTTCACACACAATGCGGGACTTGCACAATACACGGTTCAGTCCTCGGCCGCTAGGATCGCCTTTGTCTTTATTTCCGTTTTATCCCACTTCTATCGTCTGCTAGGCACAGCTGAGGAGGCTGGCCGATCGTTTCGCTTGGACGCCTAGCGGGCGATAACTCTCCGTAATAACCACCGCCCAACCGCCAGGATCGCGGTGAACGACATTTCCAGTTTATCGAGAAAAAGCAGCCGACATGGAAATGGATGTGAAAAAAGCAGCTACTGCGTGTTTGCTTTAAGGCATGTGGCTGATTTATATGATTTTAAGTTCAATACTTGATATAATCCATAGAAACCTGTCGTAGTTTATTCGATTGTGCCGCCATATTCGCTAGCAATGGTGAAAGACAAATATGCCAAATATAAAACCGGCGCGCGGGATGATTGAAATAGTATAAACGTTTCTGTTCCGGGTCGTTTATATTTTGGAAACATTCAAGGAATTCCCGTAGGTAAGCAAACCCTATATCGCGAGATATCATGCAGGTAGTTGTCATTTGAACTTCGTTAAGTCAATAAATACTGCGACGTCGGCATTAGCTGACAATGGGTTTAAATGTGTATTCATGCCAGCATGCTGTAGGCCTACAGGAGATCTGTTAGATCTCAGCGGGAATGGGGCTTTCAAAGCTGCCCTGAAAGACAAGCTCAGTGCCTAGCAGACGATAGAAGTGGTATAAAACGGAAATAAAAACAAAGGCGATCCTAGCGGCCGAGGCCGGAACTGTGTATTGTGCAAGTCCGCATCACATGATTTTCAGAGAACAAAACTGATGGGCACATACTTCATTTCACCAGTCAATCTATAATTCTAAGAGTTTTGAAAATTACAATGTACTTCTGTAAGAACATATTTGAATTCATGTTCAGCAAGGTAGTCTCTGCGAGGTCACAACAAACTTTGAATTAATTATCTATCATAACCAACAAACTTACTGAATATTTTTTTCCGGGACTTCCTTAATGGCCACCCTGATCTGTGTTTTGAGACACCTGGCAGCGTAAACCACTCCATATGTACCCCGTCCTAGAACCACCCGAATACCTTTGTCATCATAGTCATACTCGTACTGAAAGAAATCAAGAGAGTAAGTTCAGAGTGGTCACCCCTGATGAAACTATAGGGCTGATGCAGCAACAACAACATTTTCCCAGTTAAATGGCAGACTTTTAGATCGCCGGGCTATGTCATGGGTCAACTGAGACAGTTGTTGTGAATGAAGATTGGGATGGCTCCTATAAAAAGTGATCCAATGAGAAGGCTGGTCTTAATTTAATATGGCATTGGTCGAATGACCAATAGCTGTAACAGCATGCTAACACTGTCCGTTAATATCTTGATCTAACAGAGGGTCATACAGTCTAGATGAAATGGACGACTAGCTTGTAGTCTCCCCTGATGTGACTGAGGACTAGCTCAGAGTAGTTTCCCCTGACATGCCTGATAAGTAAAAACTCCCTTGATAAGACTATTGACTAGCTTATTTGTAGTTTCCCCTTCGTGAGATGGAGGACTTGCTTAGAATAGTCAATAATAACATCAAGTATTGTGTTACAGTATCTGCTAAGGTGGCGTATGAAATTCATGCAAAGTCACACAGCGAAGGCATGAAAATCAGACCAGTATAAGGAGAAAATAGACAAGGTATTCAAATTGTTCATAGGCTCAGTTATTATTAGCATCTGAATGGACAGAATGCAAAATATATCAGTACAATAAAACAAACATACTAATAACATATATTATGATGTTCATGGATATATATGGCCTAACAACACTCATCGTGATATAAATAATGTGTTCTTACTTCAAGTAATGATCCAATTGGTTCCAAGTCTAAATCTTCCAGTAAGAAATCCTCTCTGCTTGAAGAAATCATTTCACTTACAAGGTCACAGAACCTACGATTGAGAGAAAAAGAGTATTCGAATATAAAATATCAATAATATTTAATGATTTAAAGGTATAAAAAAAACCCTCCTCAAACAATTTGAAAAGATTTCAACATTTCTATACACATACATTTGTTACTTTGACATCGGGCATCTCAGGTCTGCCAAATTGCAACATTGCCGATTTCTTTTTTGTTTTTCGCTATTGTGGAGAACTACTAAAAAGATTTGAATGAAATTTCGAAGAAACTTCTAGTTACACAAATTAAGTGTTCAAGAATCAAAGTGATTAAAGTCAAAAAAATCAAACATTTATAAACAATGTTTCTATTTGTTACCAAATCAAACCTGTTTCAATTCATGCCTAATAATCTCCGTCAGGAAGATGATACAACGTAGAAAACGGAAGTTAAAACTAAAAGTTAGCTCCCCTAGCGGAGAGTTGTCCGCCCCTAGGAGAGCTCTCCCATCCTATTCCAGCTGGCATTACTATAAAGGCTCTGCTCAAACCATTCTCGTCCTCTATTCTCATTGTAATTACCGAGACCTGTAGTGTTTAAGGCCGGCATGAGGGGACGGAGGGAGGGTCAATCAAATTGAAACAGGTTTGATTTGGTAACAAATATCAACATTGTTTATAAATGTTTGATATTTGATTCCCAAATCTTAAACCTGTTTCAATTCATGCCACAGTACCAACATATGGAGGCGGGAATCTCGGCCTCGTGGTAACTCCCATAGCAGACTAGTAATCGCTGGAACGACACAGACATGGGTATAAATCTGAGACATTATTACTCAACAAGTTAACCCTGGTCAGAGACGCATAGGGTAATTGAAGGAATTGATACAGTTCTACTTATCTTCTGATTGTCTCCATCCATGTAGCTGTGCTCGTGGTGTGGTACACAATTCCACCAAGTTGAAAGGATACCCGGGGCAACAAAGGCAGCAGAAGGTCCCCTTGGTAGGCATTGTATGTCTTAGGGGGGGGTAAAAACGGCCACAAGCCATTGCATACAGGGAGATCCTTGGCCGACCATAAGTCCGGTGAGAGCGAATAACTGGCCGAAGCTTAGAGGGTCACCAAGTCCACACCACTCTCAGACCGCAAGCCTCTTGAGGTCAACTCACCATTCTTGGAGTGATGAAAGATGCGTTGGAATTGACCGTGCTTGCTCTCTGGGTCCGGCTACACATCGTCAACTCCCTGTACTGTCATCACTACTGTTGACCCTAGGCCTGGAGCAGGTGTCTTTTGAGTTGAAGCGCAGAGGACCCAGCTGAGACATCTAGAAGGAAGTCAGTTTCTGAAAGACACAAGCAAACCGCAGTTAAGGCAAAGTTTAACACTCACCATAGTGTCAGGCCTTCATATTGATGAAATGAGTATCCCTGGCCAGCCATCTGACTTATTTCTTCCTTCTAGTATATGTTTCGAATGGGAGATGAGATGAGATGATACAGCAAGTTGTCTGATTTGCTGTGGTGATCCAAAATGCCGCCCCCCCCCCTTTTTTGAAATTTTACTGGACCACGTGTTGGGCGGCTACCAAAGGCCCAAGCGTGGTCACACTATCTGATTGGACTGACATATCTCTCAGATAGAAATTGGTGAACGTGGAGTTCGCCGTCCAGGCACAAGACTGGACAATGTCATGGAGGGACAAGTTCTTCCATAAAGGCCATGACGTAGCTATGGCTCGGATCTCATGTGAAGAAGCAGTAGACAACAGCGGAGGGGCGTCAATGGCCAGTTGATAAGACCACTTAATGGTTTTCTTCAGCCATGCGGCAATGGTATTTTTTGTAATGTCACGCCTTGCAGATGGGCGAAGAGACAGAAATAACAGGCGCCGAGAGCCGCGAACGGGATCGGTACGAGTAAGATAGTGGCGGATGGCTCGAACAGGACATAGCAGAAGATCGTCCTCGAGACCATGTACAAAGTCTGACAACGCAGGAATGGAGTACGAACGTTGAGCGCACGGACCTGAACGAACAGACTCATTTTTGGCGATAAATTCAGGAATGGGCCGAAAAGAAATGCAAGACCAATCCGCTTTCCAGGTCATAGAAGATCTCTCAAGAGCATGAAGTTCAGACACTCTGGACGCCAAAGCAAACGCCGCCAAAAAGGCCGTCTTATAAGACACAGCTTTAATAGACGCGGATTCTAAGGGTTCAAAAGGTGGATGAATCAGAGCACACAGAACCACACCGATATCCCATTTCGGTAACAGTTGCCGAGTACGACGCGACTGTAATGCGAAGGCGCGAATTAGCGCAGAGATATTATCGTTAAGGCTAATGTCAGTACCCGAAGTAAGCCGTAACACCCTAGCCAGAGCAGATCGATACCCTTCAATGGTGCTGATTTGGAACTTCTTATCACGGTGAAGGTGAAGGAGGAAGTCAGCTACTAGGGAAACAGAGGCAGTGTCGGGATCGGCATCATGTTCTCGGCACCAGGAGACGAAATAGGCCCATTTCGCCTGATAGAGCTGCGATGTGGAGGATCGGTTGGCTGAAACCATCGTCCGTGCAACCTCTGCTGAAAATCCTTGGAGTGAGAGTGCATTCTGGATAGACTGCAGACGTGTAGGTTGAGCCACCGCGGGTTGTGATGGAGAATCCCGTGCGGTTGACATAACAGGCTGGGCCAAACTGGGAGACAACGTGGTGGAGCAGTGAGGAGCGGGATCAGAATCGGGAACCACTGTCGACGAGGCCACCACGGGACTACGAGCAGAATGATGCAGTCGTGTCGAGAAATCTTTGAAGAACTTCCAGAGTCCGTGAGACGTTGACTCCAATGTTGAACCGCTAGGATGACTGCCTTCATCTCCAGAAGGTTGATGTGAAGTCTGGCATCCAATGTTGACCATCTGCCGGACACTTCCAAGTCGTCCAGATGGGCTCCCCAGCCGGTCTCCGAAGCATCGGTGTAAAGATGGTGAACCGGAACCGGAAAACGGAATGGTACTCCCTGCATGACGTTGTGGCGAGAGAGCCACCAAATCAGATGTGGATGTAGAGACGTCAACACCGGTACCGCCGGATTTAGGGAAGGCGTCTGTAGGTAGGGAGACAGATGATACTGTAGAGGCCGAACTTGGAGTCGGCCGTAATGAGTAAGGCCCTGTGTGGAAGTAAGCAAACCCACCAGACTTTGCCACCGCTGCCGTGTCTGTGACGTTGACGACAAAAACTTTCGAACCAGCAGTTGAATTTTGTCCCAACGATCCTCCGGAGGATACACCAGTTGTAACCGAGTATCGAATATCGCTCCAATGTATCGGCGCACCTGCGCCGGAACTAACTCTGACTTGAGAGGATGAGGAATGAAACCTAGGTGACGTAACACCAGTAGCGTGAACCGGACCTGGGCGTTGAGGAGAGACTCATCCGCCGCCCACAGGAGTATGTCGTCGATATAGACCTCGATTTGAATCCCTCGTAAGTGAAGAAAGGCCATAACCGGTGTAGTGATCCGGGTAAACAACCAAGGGGCGATGTTGACACCGAAAGGAAGAACCTGCCATTCGAAGCGGCGATCGTTGATCATGAAGCGTAGGTAACGGCGATGACGTGGATGAATTGGTATATGAAGATACGCGTCCTGGAGATCGACTGAGGCCAACCAATCCTGGAGATGTACGCGGGCCCGAATCGATGTCACAGAAGGCATCTTGAAATGAGGTGGAGAGATGAGATGAAGCTTGTTCAAAACCTTTAGGTCGATCACCATTCGCATCTGGTCTGAGTCCTTCTTTGGTACCAGAAACACGTGGCTGTAAAAACCCACACTGTCTTCGGTCCGTGGTAATTCCCTTACTGCTCCCTTGTCGATGAGCGTGAAGACCGAAGATAGCAGCGTCTGTAAGTGATCTGCAGGAACCGGCAGACGAGAGGAACGAGGCCAAGTGATGAGTTTGGGCAGTGATTGAAAATTGAACAGGAAGCCCTCCTTTAAAACTCTTATAATCCAGGCGTCGTCGGTGATGAGCCGCCAATTCTCGTGGAAGACTTGCAGACGCCCGCCCACAACCTGATGAGTAAATGAGCGGAAGGCAGGAAGTTGAAAATCTTCGGCTTGAACAGGAACGGGGATGGAATAGTCATTTGTTGGAATGTCCACTTCGTTTGGAAGATTTTCCCCGAAAGGAACGGCGACCACGGCCTCGTGGAGGTTTGTCAATGCCACGAAAATTACTCCGAGGGGCCCCCTCCTGTTGGGTGGTAGTGGAAGAGGAAGTACGACCTCGTCTCGATTTACGATCCGCGGCGACGCCCGGACGACGAACTACAGAAGCAATCAAGCGAGATGTCCGTTCATCACGAACCGAGGGCATAACAGACTCAATAGCATTGTTGAAGATGAACTTGGATGCCAAAGGTTGATGAAGTAATTGATTCTTAACCAAATAAGGGACATCCGGTTTGAGCACCTTAAGTAAGGAATCCCGTTGCGCCTGAACGAGAGAAACATAAGAATACGAACTAGCTTCGATGACTCGACGGTTAGCTTGAACGAGCGTGTCCATAAAACCACGCAGATAAGCCACACGACCCGGAGATAAATAAGCCGACCCATCAGCACGAAGCGATGTAGGATCTAAAGCAATTCGAGAAGCCGCTAACAGAAACCAATCTGCGAAAGATGAAGCACGTTGTATTCCTTGCAACATTTCCAAATTATTCTCCATAACTTTGGAAGTGACCGATAAAGGAGCCACCCTGGCCACCTTAGAAATGTGACTCAAATCCCGATCTCCGACCTTCCATACGTGACGGCAGAACAATCGAAGCACGCGGCATATCCGGTAGCAACGATAAAAGCGCATCCATTTTATCTGAAAAATCCATCTTAGACGCAAGTTCCGACTTTCAGAATCATCATCTGAACTCGACGAAACCGGCAAAGGCGGACGAGAGATATGACTCCGGCGAGAAGTAGGCAAGTTATGGACAACCGCATGATCAAGAAACGGAGTCTGCGACCGATGAACGTGGCGATCTAGATCAGAAGGCGATACCGCAAGCCGTGGCAAACGGCGTGGAGACGCAGGAGAATGTAGAATCGAAGTACGAGAACGGCGAACCGAAGAACGGGAAGGCCGAAATGTAGTACTAGACTCAGCCGGTAGACGAGAACTACGAACCGGAGAACGAGATCGTCGAACAGGCGAATGAGAACAACGCACATGTGAATACAAGCGATGTGGTGTAATAGAACGTCGCGGTGAAACAACAACCTGAACCGGGGAACGAGAACGTGAACGGCTTTGTGGTGTACGTGAGCGACGAGTAGAAGCATGGTACCGACGATGTGAAGAATCCGCATTCGCAAAAGTCGGAGACCCCAAATCAGCAATTTGAACACTCAAAGGTAGGTCCGAACGACCCACCATAGAACGAGAAACGGAATTAGAACTGCGTTTTGATTTAACCCGTAAAGGAGAAACCGACACACGGCGACGTTTATTTCGTATAGATGTAATGGAGTGTGGTAAACCAATAGACAATGGAGAGGTCGAGATAGTATGTGACTCCACTGCCTTCTTTTGTCCGACGAGAACAATGGATTGCTCAGGCACGGCAGGTTTGGGGCGAGAGGCCTTTGTTGAAGTAGACAAAGGAACCGGTTTGGCTGCAGACATAGCCAAACCCGTACATGCTAGGCTGTCTAAAATCTGTGATTTATCTAGACGTAGAACCGTGCCGCTAGGCGGTAATTTACAGAGGCGGGCGAGTTCTGAATACTAAGATCATGGGAAACATTTAAAGCAATTCCAACGATATCTTCGTTAGCTTTCATGTCATTTACAAGAGCAATTTCCAACAGGCGTCTGTCGACTTCTGAAAGAGACGAGTCGTCAGATGCCCGCAAAAGGTAAGCCCGTCTAGCCTGGGCGTAATTCCCCCACGCTAACGAGTCCCATAATACACATTCGGCGCAAGTACTTCGCCGATAACACAACTCTTTACAAGAAAAACAAACCGTCTGGGCGTCCAAACTGGACCAACAATTCCCACACGAATTACATGCATTAGAAATCGGAAACTCAGACATAACTGATGAAAGAATTTCCGACAAATAATGAAAGAATCTCTGAACAAGAAAAGAAACACAAGTCAATCTGATAAGGATACTGCGGGTCGTTACAACAACAACCCAGGTTGTATAAACACTTCCTTGATGTGTACTGTTCGAGGTACAACAGAGAATAGAGGACGAGAATGGTTTGAGCAGAGCCTTTATAGTAATGCCACTGGAATACATGGGAGAGCTCTCCTAGGGGCGGACAACTCTCCGCTAGGGGAGCTAACTTTTAGTTTTAACTTCCGTTTTCAACGTTGTATCATCTTCCTGACGGAGATTATTAGGCATGAATTGAAACAGGTTTAAGATTTGGGAATCAAATTCAAACATTTATAAACAATGTTTCTATTTGTTACCAAATCAAACCTGTTTCAATTCATGCCTATTAATCTCCGTCAGGAAGATGATACAACGTAGAAAACGGAAGTTAAAACCAAAAGTTAGCTGCCCTAGCGGAGAGTTGTCCGCCCTAGGAGAGCTCTCCCATCTATCCCAGCGGCATTACTATAAAGGCTCTGCTCAAACCATTCTCGTCCTCTATTCTCATTGTAATTACCGAGACCTGTAGTGTTTAAGGCCGGCATGAGGGGACGGAGGGAGGGTCAATCAAATTGAAACAGGTTTGATTTGGTAACAAATATCAACATTGTTTATAAATGTTTGATATTTGATTCCCAAATCTTAAACCTGTTTCAATTCATGCCACAGTACCAACATATGGAGGCGGGAATCTCGGCCTCGTGGTAACTCCCATAGCAGACTAGTAATCGCTGGAACGACACAGACATGGGTATAAATCTGAGACATTATTACTCAACAAGTTAACCCTGGTCACAGACGCATAGGGTAATTGAAGGGGTTGATACAGTTTTACTTATCTGAGTGTCTCCATCCATGTAGCTGTGCTCGTGGTGTGGTACACATTTCCACCAAGTTGAAGGATACCCAGGGCACGATAGGCAACAGAAGGTCCCCTTGGTAGGCACTGTATGTCTTAGGGGGGGGTGAAAACAGCCACAAGCCATTGCATACAGGGAGATCCTTGGTCCGACCATAAGTTCGGTGAGAGCGTATAAACTAGCCGAAGCTTAGAGGGTAGCCAAGTCCACACCACTCTCAGTCTGCAAGCCTCTTGAGGTCAACTCACCATACTTGGAGTGATGAAGGATGCGTTGGAATTGACCGTGCTTGCTCTCTGGGTCCGGCTGCGCATCGTCAACTCCCTGTACTGTCATCACTACTGTTGACCCTAGGCCTGGAGCAGGTGTCTTTTGAGTTGAAGAGCAGAGGACCCAGCTGAGACATCTAGAAGGAAGTCAGTTTCTGAAAGACACAAGCAAACCGCAGTTAAGGCAAAGTTTAAAACTCACCATAGTGTCAGGCCTTCATATTGATGAAATGAGCATCCCTGGCCGGCCATCTGACTTATTTCTTCCTTCTAGCATATGTTACGAATGGGAGATGAGATGAGATGATACAGCAAGTTGTCTGATTTGCTGTGGTGATCCAAAATGCCGCCCCCCCCCTTTTTTGAATTTTTACTTGACCACGTGTTGGGCGGCTACCAGAGGCCCAAGCGTGGTCACACTATCTGATTGGACTGACATATCTCTCAGATAGAAATTGGTGAACGTGGAGTTCGCCGTCCAGGCACAAGACTGGACAATGTCATGGAGGGACAAGTTCTTCCATAAAGGCCATGACGTAGCTATGGCACGAATCTCATGAGAAGAAGCGGTAGACAACAGCGGAGGGGCGTCAATGGCCAGTTGATAAGACCACTTAATGGTTTTCTTCAGCCAAGCGGCAATGGTATTTTTTGTAATGTCATGCCTTGCAGACAGGCGAAGAGACAGAAATAACAGGCGCCGAGAGCCGCGAATGGAATCGATACGAGTAAGATAGTGGCGGATGGCTCGAACAGGACATAGCAGAAGATCGTCCTCGAGGCCATGCACAAAGTCTGACAACGCAGGAATGGAGTACGAACGTTGAGCGCACGGACCTGAACGAACAGACTCATTTTTGGCGATAAATTCAGGAATGGGCCGAAAAGGAATGGAAGACCAATCCGCTGTCCAGGTCATAGAAGATCTCTCAAGAGCATGAAGTTCAGACACTCTGGACGCCAAAGCAAACGCCGCCACAAAGGCCGTCTTATAAGACACAGCTTTTATAGACGCGGACTCTAAGGGTTCAAAAGGTGGTATAATCAGAGCACACAGAACCACACCGATATCCCATTTCGGTAACAGTTGGCGAGTACAACGCGACTGTAATGCGAAGGCGCGAATAAGCGCAGAGATATTATCGTTAAGGCTAATGTTGGTACCAAAGGTAAGACGTAACACCCTAGCCACAGCAGATCGATAGCCTTCCATGGTGCTAATATGAGACTTCCTATCCTGGTGAAGGTGAAGGAGGAAGTCAATTACGAGGGAAATAGAGTCGGGAACGGTATCACGTCCTCGGCACCAGGACAAATAAATCCGCTGTAGAGACCGAACCCGAAAAACGAACGTAGTGAGTAAGGTCCTACATATAATAAACAACCCTAAGGTTGATGACAGAACCATAATGTCAAAGTCTAACCATTGGTGTAACGGTCTATACAGGAATAAAGTACTTGATGGAGAAAGTCGGAAAAACTGTCCCCCAAGTACACCACGAAAACATTGTGTCGTTTAAGCACAATCCTAAGGTAAATGGATCTCAACATAATGTTTGTGTGTTAAAGTCAACATGGTTCTGTGTTAATACAACACTGTGCTGAATTCAATTAAAGGCGACTAGTCCGTCATTCACAATCCCGCCGTCGTCCTCAGAGAATATCCACGTCCATAATCCAAAGACCTATTCCATATAACAGTATTTGACCAAATACTGTTGATTCCAATACAATTTTGATATTCTGAACTCAAGACTGGAAACAACAAGGTCTGAACAGAACTCTCGTCGTAGAGTAACGACGAACCTAAGTAAATCACAATGTGAAAAACCCGAGAGGAATTGATACAAGTGGAAGGTTGACGCCAAACGAACGGACTTCCCCTCCCGCCGCCGACCGACGATGGAGAATCAAAGGAAGTGCCGATGAATGGATATAAAATATGCATCTCGCAAATGAAGAAATGACGTGACAAACGGCGTTATGGCGTACCGGAAACGTCTAACCGATGTAATAGAACGACGCACAGGTGTATGAGAGACACATGACGGCGTAATGAACATGTCGTCAAGGTGTAATAGGAAAGCGTAATGTGAAAAATGCGAGAAACGTTGTATATGATAAACAACGTAGTGATTTCCTCATTCACAACAACTTAATGTATATACATGCTCATAATGGAGCAGGATACAAACTTATAAAAGTACACGACGTAACAGAAGGGCGTTGCAAACAGTAACCCCGAAGTCGATTGTAATAATTTTCCTTCTCTTTAAACGCAGTAGAGATGAACATATTAAATGTTTGTAGCGTTAATCACCAAATGTAAGCTCAATGAGATAAATGGGATTATGGATCTTTGTGTCAGTGAACATGAATAATGTGTCAGTGAACATGGTTACATTATGACCTCTCCCGATGTAATTTGTCTCCTGTACATGAAATTCAGTACTGGAGTTTTATATGGAGAGAATATTAAACATTTAAAACAATGTTACTATTAATAACCAAATAGTCACACAACCGACATCCAGAACAAAGATTTTTCCAGGTAACCAAGAAAGATCCTTAAAGAATTTTAAATTCCCGAAGAGAGGAAATACATTTAAAGTCTCTCGCCGGCAGGAAAGTGAGGTTATTCAAAAATTTAGAATTTGAAATGACCTAACACGAACAATTTGTCGAGAAGAAGAAGAACAGTAAGAACATTACTAAAAAGCAGTTTGATGCTCTAGACTGTACCGGTAATACATACTTGGTAGAAAGAAACCATAGAAGACTTCACGACTTACG
>JAVTVY010004246.1:0-37932 GCA_036873755.1 Hanleya hanleyi | reverse complement strand
AGTTTTTTGGGGGGGTTTTCAAGAAAGGAGAGAAAGATTCTCTCTAAAATAATTAGATTGAAAAAATCAATCTATCTGTTTGGAGTTAGTGACCAATCTATTCCATTGAATATTCCATCTATTAGATTGAAAATTTCAATCTAGTAGATTGAATTTTCTGTCTAAAACAGATTCATTTTATCGTTTTCAATCTATTAGATTGAATATTTTCAATCCGATGAAAGATTGGTCACTAATTTCAGTCTAATTATTCCAGAGAGTTGACAGAGTTTAAAATATGTTTTCAACTTTTCATTATAATCTTTGATCATAATCAATTTGGGTAGTGCAATAGAATAGAAATATATTTGAGAGCAAGGGCGAAGCCCGCGCCCTAAATTTATAAATTTCCCCACACTAACCGTGCGTAAAATAACCACTGAGCACGCATATGAAAACATTATTTCTTAAATTAAACATTAAAGAATATTTAAAGAAACGGTAATTGTGAATTACAGTGCAACCTAATTTACAGTTGATCGCCTGTTAATAAACGGTAATTATAAAATAAGGTGCAACATTTTACAGTTTAAAACATGTTAAAAAGCGGTAATTGTAAAATACAGTGTAACGTAATTTTATAATTGAATGTACTGGCACCTTTCCTGTCAGTACATTTAACTGTGAATTTACGGTGTGATTTATATCAGTGTGGTCGTGGAGATGATGACCAACTTATAATACATTTATTTTTCATCATCAAACTGACAGATTTTTACGGCGATGGTCAAAGAGGCGTCCAACGCACTCGTGGCTACTCGCGGGTGGTTGGGTGGGTTCAGGTTCCTGTTGCTTCAATGCATTTTGCTGAGAAGCAACAAGAACTTGATAATGTGATGTCTAGCACTGTAATATCACTTGCCTTTATTGCACCATGTAAGCGTCCTATCTGTGTCTTGTGTGCTGTCCTCAGTGTTTCATAGTGTGGATGGAGGGAGTCTGGTTCCATGCTGCTTCACAGATTTCGTCTTTGAAGTAGCAGGAACGCAACTTGGCTGGGTGGTGCTTAGTTGGTTCGTCGTAATATAGCTGAAATATTGTTGAAAGGGACGTTAAATTATATTCACTCACTCACCCGTGGCTACTCGTTGAACGAACTTATAGCCGACACAAAAAACAACAAACATACTCGAGTGTTTGAGGGAGTGGGGTGGGGGTATCATGTAACATTGAGGATAAATACATTGGCTGACGTACAATCTTTCATTGTGGTTCTCTCATCCAAACCCATTTGAACACAACAATCATAATAGTGTTATTTCAGACCGTGAGTCTACATGTATATATGTATGTGTGTAGGATATGAAAGATGATGGAGTGAAAGAAAGAATAGCCAATTCGAGCCGGTATGGGTTAATATATGTGACTTTTCTGGAAACAGACACTTCAATGTCCACATGCCATTAGTCTCCCTATGGGCTACTGTATTAGGGTGTAGGCAATCCCCAGCAGACTTCCGAAAATGTGGTTTCCCTACAACTGATAACGTCACAGATCACGTCACAGTTACGTGACGTCTTCTCTCGATATATTCCAGCGTCCAATTTTGCCACTTGCCGCTCTTATGGGCTAGTGTTGGTAGACGCCTTATCCTGAGTGTGCACCAGGCTGTATCTGCAATTTGTCTACTATCGATGACATCATAGTCACATTTCTTCTTCTCTGGATAAACTAGGCTCAGGGTCAACACATACATGTGTACATACTGATTTACGCCTCTCCTCCCGACATGCGCCCTCTCCTCAAATACTAAGAAATTTCGACTTTATATATTACTGTCACGACCTATATTCAATAAACAAAATCAATTTATATTGCCACTGATACTCAATTTGCGTCTGAAAATCACCAACTGATTGGACATCGAAAATATCAAAGATAATTGCTATATTTGGGTATATGACGTCATGGTGGCCTCTTACGGATCTTAGAAATCCAACTTCTGAAAATATTCTGAGTGGATACCCAAGTTTCGTGCTTCAATCTCAAAATGCGCGATTGTTCTATTTAACAGCTGTAATATACATATGGCTCACATGAGGAACCATCGTGTCCGCGATATTGCATTATTCCAGATGCTTTGCGCAAATGATTATACTTGAAATAATTGAACTAACCGGACAATGATAATTATCTTCTAAAATTGCTTGGCTTTGACTAATTTAGACCACTGGAGTGAATGAAATTTTCCACAATAGACACCAATTGTCAAGAACGTAAATTTCAGAGGACCCCACATAGCTGCCATCATTAATTTACCCAAGATGCTTTATGTGAAGGAGTACGTGATAGATACAAATGGACCCAGAATGATAGCCTATGATACACTAACTGTCCCGGTTTGACAAATGAGTACATTGGTATAACTGAGGTAGACCAGTCCCTGAATAAAATAAAAACGATCAAATGTGTTGGTTTTCGGGGATAACCATTGAGAATTTCTTGTGAATAAATATGGTCAAAATGAGCTCCAGGCGATTAGCTATCATCATCTGGATTAGCGAAACAGTTAATTTCCACCCAGTTGTCAGCTTCTGCCAGTTGGGTTTGACCAGCCACTTTTTTCGTATTTGTTCTCTTGACTCTTAAGGGTACTGAGCTCTCCTGAAGACACTCTAGAATTTGTTTTTATACAGATAAAAGTATGCCTTATAGCTGAGGTAATGTATATATTTGTTAAAAGCGCATTTCTTAAGGATTTCAAATATATAAATGTGTTCACTGAAAATTTGTAGCTTATGAAGATATATGAATTTTAGAAAATGTATCTAAAACATAAGCCTTCTTTTTTAAATGATTATTTTCGGAAAAGTATTCAACTTACAGCAACTTACATCATCATTTCCTGTAGAAGATAACTCCAACAGGAAATCAGTGTCTCATTTTTTTTCAATTTTGATCTAGTTCTTATTTTATTGACATTTAATTGAACTCCAAAGTTCAAAACTCTGAGTTGCTCGATTTTGTAAAGAAATATACAATTAAACATCAATAGAATAAGAACTAGACCAAAATTAATAAAACTGAGACACGGATTCCCTGTTTGAGTTGTTTTCTACAGGAAATGATGAAGTAAGTTATGAGAAGTTGAATACTTTTTTGAAATTAGCATTTAAAAAATTTGAATTAAATTTTAAATTATTTGTTTTTAAATCCGATCATCTTCGCAACCTACTGGTTTACAGTGAAACAAATTTATATAATTGGAATCCTTAAGAAATGCGCTTTCAACAAATATGTACATTACCATAGCTACGAGGCATACTTTCAGCTTGATAAAGACAAATTCTAGAGGATGTGCAAAAGTGTGCGCAGGAGGGCTCAGTATCCTTAACTAGGATAGACATGGTTATCTACTCTTATATCTAAAATATGCCAGAATAGCAGCTAGAAAAGAGGCAATAGTTGCCAAAATAATGTTGACAATAAGTTGCGGTACTATACAATTTTTCCCATGACAATAGTGGTCGTGCTTCTGTTGTATTTGCCACATGTAAGTTTTTCCGTAAACGGCCTCTAATCCAATGACTAAAACTGCCCGTAACAGAAAAATCGGTGAAACATTCCTCCCGATATTCCTTGTTCCGTACAATTCACATATGACGAGAGATAGACCCGTGGAAAGAGCCCCGGAATACGTACCCAAAACGATGTAGGCGATGACTAAAGCTATCGCTTCGTTTGAGGGTAGGAAAAACACGATCTGGGAAACTAACGATAAAAAAATGCAGAAAAACCAGAAGACGAAGAACGCTGATTTCCCCGCCAATCTATCCAGCACGTGTCCTGCAAACAGCCTTCCAAGGTAGCTCATACCGAAAAATAGTAACACGTATTGTTCGTATAATTTTTGTTGCCCTAATGCCTTTGTGACGGAATCAATGCTGAAAATAGCGAGAAACGCCATAGACATGGCTAGAGCGAATGACCAGGCCACCAGTTGATATTCCTTGGAGAGCACCAGTCGGAGCAAACTCGCTTCGTTCAGTTGTTGCAATTGGGTTCGTCTTTCTAATAGAGCGTCCGTCTCGCCATCCTCGACAACGTTGGTATTCTGCCCCTTAGTGAATTCATTCTCATCACGTCGCAGACAGGGGATTATCAGTACCAGTAGTACTGTGAAAGAGACAATTACACCCAATGTAAAAGTTCCCATGTTCGCATACAGATCCGGTTCTTCCTTTCTGGGCAGTCTCCAGTATATAAACACAAGGATCGTGACTGTCATCTCGTGAACAATGTCCACAACGCTAGCGATTCGACCGCGGAACGACACCGGAACGTTCCAGATGGCCGTACTGAGGACTGGTATGTATACCATTGAGGCCGCATTGGCTGTTGATGAAAAAAACGTAAAGAAGTTAGAATATTCTTCACAATAATAATCAAATGAAAGATTGCGTTGGTCATTTGTGACCTTTATGGATTTCAGTTTTTGCAGGGGAATATTCTTCCCTCTATGCCATTGTTTTGAACTGTTTTGCGGTTATATGGTAGGTGGCGTTTGTTTTTTAAACCCCTCGCCAATCTTACAAATCAATATCCCATCAATGCTCCCCCATAGTATGAGATTTACAGTCTCCCAGTACGCGAGCGTCCACCAATAGAAATTCCGCTTCAACCTATTCTGAATATATTGACCTCTTCCATTGGCTGGGCCGATCATCTGATCTCAAGAACGGCCCCGCCTTCGGAACACGAATATGAATATGCCGGATTTCCATTGTCATCAATTTGAGTTGACCAATTTGAAATCTGGAAGATACCTTTTGATACACTATCGCTGGTTAAGTAAAACGCCATCAAGTTGAATCAGAGAAGTTGATCATCTTCTCATCTTCGACAACAAGGATCAACAAGTGAATTAGTCTCATTGCAGCTCTTCTCCATTAAATATTCATGGCATGGGGTCACTGGATAGGACCTTCGATGGAAGACTGTAAGATTCTTCAGTCAACGTGTGGAGGGACATTGTTTGTATATGAATAATACTGGAACGTGGTCGTGAAACTGCATTTACATAACCATAATCATATCAAATATAATATAAAAAAACGTCATTCAATATTTAAGCGTCGTCCACTTATTGAATTTCCACGTTCATAATCCAAATACCTAATTAATATAACAGCTTTGACACAAATGCCTCTACGTAGTAATGACGAAGCCATAGAAATTTATTCATGTTTATAGCAATTCATGTAAATTTAGGCATGACGTCATGAATACTTCATGAACTCGCGCACTTCCTGCTGAATCAGAATTGTGGGTGAATTTGCATGTGTGACGTCACTAACGATGTATACATCACTTTAGATGGTGAAGGAATATACTTTTATTAAAGGGGCATAGGAGGAAAATGCGTTGGTGTTATAACAGTATGCACACCTGGGCATGGTGACACACACGGTAACCCGTCACTTCCGTTCCTCCTTTCACCTGTTCTTTAATTGGCGGCATGCATACATGGATATCGTTGGTGCTAACGCATGGTTGAGTGACACATGGGGGAGGGCAGCTGATGTATTCAAAGCGTGTCTTCCATGTGAAATCCTAGACTTGCTATTTCTGGCGTTGTCACGATTGTGACTTACTGTGCATTTTTGTGGCAGAGATTAGTGTGCTTACAGAACTAACAAACTGGCTTGGTGAGGAGTACGTAGCGTGTGTCGAGCGAAGGACGCTTTGTTAACCTTATACTTATGGTCAATTGTAGTCACGCCTCGTGCAGATTGATCTGGATATAGATACGTAAATAATATTTTATACTATATGTTTTATGTGACCGGATGATGTACGCCTGAGTTACTATGGACTTACCAATCCACAGTATCACCCCGAAACTCCAACAGCGCATGTCAGCTGTTTGACTTCGTTATCATGGAGATCAGCTTAAGACGAAAAAATCAGGAGAAACACCTCAAATTAGAAGAGATCCTTCGGGGGTAGAATCAAGGGAATATCCCTTTCATTTGGATATATATCTTATCTCCTGATATGGGAGATATACGAGGACGCTGTGAGAGGAAACACACCCTATAGCATGTGGTGTGAATCACGGTTTACACCGGAGAGGTGTAAAATCCCTACAAATTAATGCGCGAGGTACTATGGCTACTACGGAATAGGCCGAGCGGTCGCGAATGAGGCAAGTCTGGGCATGCTACTGCCCCATGTTCTTAGATTCTTATTAGTCAGCCCAAATGATGACGTTTACATCATAGTCGGTATGAAAGTAGATATCTGTCCACTGTATACTCATTTTGAAGACTGATTCGACCGTCAACTATGGAACAGACGGTTCAAAGCTTTTGGTCAACATCGTAGACACGGACAAATATTGCTATAGATATAATTTTTATGATGAATTCTCCAATGATGAGTACTGGCTGGCCGATTCATTCTTCTGGACCATCGTCGAGACAAAGGACATGGGTTGTATGGCAGACTTTGATATATTGCGATATGCATCATCCGAACACATGACACCATCATACGTAGAAACTTCTGCTCATAGCCATGCGGTAACGGGTGATATCTGAGTGTATTAGGGCGTTTCCCAAATGGTCACATCCAATTGGTCCCGTTAGCTCCGACATCGGCGCAGTCACATTCATAAAACGAAGACACACCTCCAGAAAGCGATCGATTGAAACGATCCCTTGGTGGGCCTCCGAGTGCCCCCATCACAAAATAAAAAGCATATCATTTTCCTGTGAACTGTCGCCAACTTTATTTTTTACAAATATGTTAGGCCGTTTGTAATATGATTTTTCTTAAGGAAAACAAAGAAGCATGCTCTATTAGAGTGAGAAATAAAATAGCTAATTCGCACAACTTCGGTTTGGTCTCCCACAGTCTTGCGCCTCGAGCATATCGAAATTGACATGTCTCATGTCTGAGATTTCCAGGTCAAAGTATTTGAATACGGACAATTTCATTGGCTCGTTTAAATGGAGCGGACATGCGACTTGATGCTTGGGGAAGCTGACATCGGGCGAAATACACGGAGAATGAAGTCATTGAGCTAAGGGTAGTGTTAAGTGAAACGTGAAATGCCCTTAGCAAGCTAAGATGTGCGATATGATGACGGAGACATGTTTTAGCACAGGTTGATCGTTTGCATTTATTGTTTTAACCAACTTTCTTGCTGACTTGCTAGAGATGTGCTGTTTTAGTGCAACTCTACAGGACAGATTTCAAGTCCAGGTTTGCACATGGACAACACGCGGATGAGTGAGTGAGTGAGTGAGTGAATATGGTTTAACGTCGCTTTCAACATTTTTTCAGCTATATCATGACGGGGAAGAGAAGGGAGGGGATGGGGGGTGGGGCGGGGTTACTTATAACAGAGCAGATATAATGCTGCCATTTTCTTAGTGCTGTCCCCCGTGAAATATCATGCCGTGGGCAGAGATGGCATCCCACTCAGTCACATTATACTGACACCGAGCGAACCAGCCCTTGTTCTATCCTCTTAATGCTGAGCGTAAGCGAGGAAGCAACAAGTTCCATTTTTCGAGTCTTTGGTATAACCTGGCATGGGATCGAACCTAGTACCTACCGCTTACGAGGCCGACGCTTTAACCATTAGGCCGCCACAGTGAGGTGGGTTGACCAGCAATTAAATCTGGCAACATGCTACAGATTATGCACACTTGCATATTCACCAGCAATGCAGAATCAGTGGGAAATGAGCTTATCCAACACATAAATTGCTACTCAGTCAATAGATCCTGCATATCATGCGTTCGTTAAATATTCCATCTTACCGAGCTAAGGGAATACCATATTTTATTAGAAAATACCCTTAGATTTTTGACTGCATTTCCCGTGTATTTGACCCTATTCTAGCTTCACAAAGCATTACGTCCCATGACCGACCAAGTCAATGAAATTATCTGTTTTTGAAAATTTGACATGGAAATTGGACCCGCTACATTATACACGTACGGATTCGTAGTAAACCAGGGGCACGACTGCGGGAGATTGTACGAGACCAGACCAAAGTTGTGGAAATTAGCTACTTTATTTTTCGCACGCCTGATGCATATAATTGTTTGTTCTTTCTCAAGAAGATCGATTTTAAGAACGGCCTAAAATTTTGGAAGAATAAAATCGACGATAGTTCACATAAACGATATTTTTTAAATTTGTGATGGTGACACTTCGAGACCCACCAATGGATGGAGGTGTGTTGAATGAATGTGATTGAACCGATGATGGGTCCAAACGAGCCATTCGGCTGTTATCTTTCGGACACACCCTAATACACCCAAATAACACCGGTTACCCCATGGCTACGGACAAAAGTATCTCATTTGCGTAGACTTCGCCATCCATAAGATGGCTTGCGAACCGTGTGTCGCCATTATTGCGGAGCGATATCCGATACTTTACCGTACATCGTTCGGTCTTCATCCGGCGGAGAACAGACTCGAGAAATCTGATAAATTACTGGCTTTTCATACTACTTCTGAAACATACATTGTCTGGGCTTACAAAAGATACAGATATGAATAACTTCCGTATCATCCAACAGGTGATGTAGATCTGTAATTTTGAACAAGTAGGACAGCACATGACTCGAAAATGGCGGGTTACGTTGGAGTTACGTAGATAGAGTTTAGCTGATTGGCTAAGGACATCACTTTGGAGTTACGTTAGTAGTATAATCTACTGCTTTAAAGTCAACTTTTCCAGGGAGGTAACTCTTGGTGGCGATAGTTGGCGTTGTGGTTATGGATTGCGTCAGCATTGGCTGGGTGCCAAGTTTTGACCACTATAGTTCTGGCAACCTTTGACCTTGAATTCTTCCGCGGTGATGTGGTCATGTCTGGAGATGATGCGGTCTGCCTCCGAAGAGAAAAAGTAGTCCCCAGCATTCAAATACGCTGCATGGTCGTATGAGGTATGAATGTGAAGCATTCGTGAAGGCGCATCGGACGGGCTGGGTGTGGGGTTGAAATATCGTCATTCTGCGCATGCGCTGTAGACAAAGGTGGTAATAGACGTTTTGGGGTCTAGGGAAGCCCCTAGTGGTCCTATGGAGTCGTATGAGGTATCACGGTATCACAGTGAACCATATGTGAGGGGGCATCCGCCTGGACTAGAGTCTCGGCCGTTGGCAACATTCTGCGCATGCGCAGACAGGAAATTGTGGGAAAAGGGTATGGAAATAGACGTGTTGGTGTCTGGGTGGGCCACTAGTGGTCCTATGGAGTCGAGTGAGGTATCAATGTGAAGCATTCGTGAAGGAGCATCCGACGGGATGGGTGAGACGTGGAACTGACGTCATTCTGTGCATGCGCAGTAGACAAAGTGTATGGAAATAGACGTTCTGGGGTCTAGGGGAGCCCCTAATGGGCCGATGGAGTCGTATGAGGTATCAATGTGAAGCATATGTGAGGGGGCATCCGCCTGGACTAGTGTCTTGGCCGTTGTCAACATTCTGCACATGCGCAGTAGACAAAGTGTATGGAAATAGACCTTTCGGGGTCTAGGTGAGCCCCTAGTGGGCCGATGGGGTCGAGTGCGGTATCAATGTGAAGCATTCGTAAAGGAGCATCCACCTGGACTAGTGACTCGGCCGTTGTCAACATTATGCGCATGCGCAGACAGGGAATTGTGGGAAAGGGGCATTTGAATTGACATTTTGGGGTCTATTTCGGCCCCTATTAGTCCGATGGGGTCGGGTGAGGTATCGTTGTGAAGGATACGTGAGGGGACATCCGCTTGGACTAGTATGACGTGGAACTGTCGTCATTCTGCGTATGCGCAGTAGACAAAGTGTATGGAAGTAGACGTTTTGGGGTCTAGGTGGACCACTAATGGTCCAATGGAGTTGAGTGAGGTATCAATATAACGCAGTCGTGAGGGAGCATCCACCTGGACTAGTGTGTTGTCCGTGTTCGACATTCTGCGCATGCGCAGACAGGGAATTTTGGGAAAACGGTATGGAAATAGATGTTTTGGGGTCGAGGTGGGTCCCTAGTGGTCCGCTGGAGTCGAATGAGGTATCAATGTAAAGCAGTCGTGAGGGAGCATCCGCCTGGTCTAGTGTGTCGTCCGTGTTCAACATTCTGCGCATGCGCAGACAGGGAATTTTGGGAGAAGGGTATGGAAATAGACGTTTTGGGGTTTAGGTGGGCCACTCGTGGTCCTATGGAGTCGTATGAGGTATCAATGTGAAGCATTCGTGAAGGAGCATCCATCCGGACTAGTGGCTCGGCCGTTGTCAACATTCCGCGCATGCGCAGACAGGGAATTGTGGAAAAGGATATGGAAATAGACGTTTTGGGATCTAAGTGGGTCCCTAGTGGGCCAATGGGATCGAGTGAGGTATCATTGTGATGCACACGTTAGGGAGCACCGTCTGGACTAGTGTGTTGTTCGTTTTCAACATTCTGCGCATGCGCTGCCAGGGAATTGTGGGAAAAGGGTATGGAAATAAACGTTTTGGGCTCTCGGTGGGCCACTCGTGGTCCGCTGGAGTCGAGTGAAGTATCGTTGTGAAGCATTCGTGTAGGAGCATCCCCCTGGACAAGTGTGTCGTTCGTTTTCAACATTCTGCGCATGCGCAGACAGGGAATTGTGGGAAGCGCGAATGGAAATAGACGTTTTGGAGTTTAGGTGGGCCACTATTGGTCCGATGGAGTCAAGTGAGGTATCAATGTGAAGCACACGTGAGGGAGCATCCGACTGGGTCGATGTGGGGTAGGACAATCGTCATTCTGCGCATGCGCAGGCAGGCCGTAATATGGAAATAGACATTTTGGGGCGGATATGGACCACTAGTGGTCCAAATGGGTTGTGGGAGCTGTCAGAGTCAGAATGGCGTGTTTTTATTGCAAGTCGCGTCAATCTGCACATGCGCAGTTCGGTGTAATAACTAAAGTGCCCATTTTGGGGCAGTGAAGGAAGGTATTTCTTGTAGAGATGGACCACTATTGCTCCGAATGCAACGTGTGAGGTCTCATTTTGTAGCTTTCGGGGTGCAGACCCCGATTTGAAGGATGTCCACTGCATCTGTGACGTCATCGGTGACGTCATCAGTACGAGTAGTAGCCAAAGTGGGCGTTTTGTGGCGGTGAATGAAGATATTTGGTGCAGAAATGGGCCATCCCTAGTCCGAATGCGTCGTGTGAAGTGGCATCTTGTAGCAACGCCCACCAACGCCAAGCTCAATGCTTCAACGCCCTGGTGAATTAGCCCAAAAGCTCTGATTTTCATGGAATTGCCACCAATACATCGAAATGCAGTGACGCCCATCAACGCCCGTCGTTACGCCTTAACACCCTAGCATAACACCGTGACGCCATGATAGAGACCGGAGAGAGAACAACAACAACAACAAAGGTGGCAGAAGAGAGAACAACAACAACAACAAGTTTTTTCATATAGTTTATTCTCCCCAATGTTACATCATACCCATGCTGGGGGGGAGCCGCGTTGGGTATGTTTACAATACAAGTAGCCTCTTGTCCAATCAGAGGCCGCCATTTGGCATTGCATCCGTCATACTCGTTCTTGCCCGTTAGATATATTCTCAGCTGCTCTTGTCCAATCAGAAGTCGCCATTTCAGAAATTTCTATCTTCGGCCATGTTCGCTCTGAACCGTTTGTTCTAATCGTCATCGGGCAGGCCATGTGAGTGAGTGAGCGAGTGAGTGAGTGAGTGAGTGAGTGAGTGAGTGAGTGAGTGAGTGAGTGAGTGAGTGAGTGAGTGAGTGAGTGAGTCGTCGGGTTCCGGTCACGTGACAGTAAACATGGAAAAACCCGGATGTAAGATGAGGACCCGGATGTAAGATGAGGACCCGGATGTAAAACCACAGTACCCTTTGACCCTGCGCTACTCGGAAGTGACGTCGTCGTACGTAGGCACATACACACACATACACACACATACCCGATGCACCCTGTACCCTATAGTCCGTAGAGCATAGGGTACACCAGGGTGTGGGTGCACCAGGTATGTGTGTGTGTGTGTGTGCCTGCGTACGATGACGTCACTTCCGAGTAGGGCAGGGTCAAAGGTCACTTTCCTGGGTACTGTGGTTTTACATCCGGGTCCCCATCTTACATTCCGGTTTTTCCATGTTTACCTTCACGTGACCGGAACCGGAAACCTCACTCACTCACACACTCACTCACTCATTCACTCACTCACTCACTCACTCACTCACTCACTCACTCACTCACTAACTCACCGTCGTTAGTGCGTCCATGCGTTAAGACGGGCGTTGGGGACGCCTCAAAGATGTTGTGTAAGCCTCTCCGAGCTCCGAGCTCCGAGCTCCGGAGCCCCCTGAATGTATTCACCCATGCACTGATAGATACTCAGAATGCGCAAACAAGTATCTGAGGATATGTTGCCTCAACGGAATCCTGGCCTGCCCAATGACGATTAGAACAAATGGTTCAGAGCGAACATGGCCGAAGATAGAACTTTCTGAAATGGCGACTTCTGATTGGACAAGAGCAGCTGAGAATACATCGAACGGGCAGGAACGAGTATGACGGATGCAATGCCAAATGGCGGCCTCTGATTGGACAAGAGGCTACTTGTATTGTAAACATACCCAACGCGGCTCCCCCAGCGTGCGTATGATGTAACATTTGGGAGAATAAACTACATGTATATGAAAAAACTTGTTGTTACTGTTGTTGTTCTCTCTTCTGCCATCTTTGTTGTTGTTGTTGTTCTATCTCCGGTCTCCATAATGGCGTCAAGGTGTTATGCTAGGGTGTTAGGGTGTAACGACGGGCGTTGACGGGCGTCACTGCATTTCGATGTATTGGTGGCAATTCCATAAAAACCAGAGCTTTTGGGCTAATTCACCAGGGCGTTGGAGCGTTGAGCTTGGCGTTGGCGGGCGTTGCTACAGATGCCTTCCTTCATCGCCACAAAACGCCCACTTTGGATACTACTCGTACTGATGACGTCACCGATGACCTCACAGATGCAGTGGACATCCTTCAAATCGGGGTCTACACCCCGAGAGCTACAAAATGACACCTCGCACGATGCATTCGGAGCAATAGTGGTCCATCTCTACACCAAATACCTTCCTTCGCTGCCCCAAAATGGCCACTTTACTTACTACACCCAACTGCGCATGCGCAGATTGACGCGACTTGCAATAAAAACACGCCATTCTGACTCTACCCCACAAAAACTTCACTTTGATACCTCTCACAACCCAATTGGACCACTAGTGGTCCATATCCGCCCCAAAATGTATATTTCCATAATACGGCCTGCCTGCGCATGCGCAGAATGACGATATTTCTACCCCACATCGATCCAGTCTGATGCTCCCTCACGTGTGCTTCACATTGATACCTCACTTGACTCCATCGGACCAATAGTGGCCCACCTAAACCCCAAAACGTCTATTTCCATTCCCGTTTCCCACAATTCCCTCTCTGCGCATGCACAAAATGTTGAAAACGAACGGCAAACTTGTCCAGAGGGATGCTCCCTCACGAATGCTTCACAACGATGCTCTCTCACGAATGCTTCACAACGATACCTCACCCGACTCCAGTGGACCACGTGTGGCCCACCTAGACCCCAAAACGTCTATTTCCATACCCTTTTCCCACAATTCCCTGGCTGCGCATGCGCAGAATGTTGAAAACGAACAACACACTAGTCCAGAGGGATGCTCCCTCACGAATGCTTCACAACGATGCTCCCTCACGAATGCTTCACAACGATACCTGACTCGATCCCATCGGCTCACTAGGGACCCACCTAGATCCCAACCCATCTATTTCCATACCCTTTTCCCACAATTCCTGTCTGCGCATGCGCTGCATGTTGACAACGGCCGAGCCACTAGCCCAGTTGGATGCTCCTTCACGAATGCTTCACATTGATACCACATACGACTCCATAGGACCACGAGTGGCCCAACTAAACCCCAAAACGTCTATTTCCATACCATTTTTCCACAATTTCCTGTCTGCGCATGCGCAGAATGTTGAACACGGACGACACACTAGCCCACGCAGATGCTCCCTCACGACTGCTATACATTGATACCTCACTCGACTCCAGCGGACCAGTAGGGACCCACCTCGACCCCAGAACGTCTATTTCCATATCCTTTTCCCACAATTTCCTGTCTGCGCATGCGCAGAATGTCGAACACGGACGACACACTAATCCAGGCGGATGCTCCCTCACGACTGCTTTACATTGATACCTCACTCAAATTCATTGGACCATTAGTGGTCCACCTAGACCCCAAAAAGTCTATTTCCATACACTTTGTCTACTGCGCATGCGCAGAATGACGTCAGTTCCACGTCATACTAGTCCAGACGGATGCCCCGCACGTATCCTTCACAACGATACCTCACTCGACCCCATCGGCCGAAGAGGGGCCCAAATAGACCCCAAAATGTCCATTCCAATGACCCTTCCCCACAATTCCCTGTCTGCGCATGCGCAGAATGTTGACAACGGCCGAGACACTAGTTCAGATGGATACTCCTTTACGAATGCTTCACATTGATACCTCACTCGACCCCATCGGCCCACTAAGGGCTCACCTAGACCCCAAAACGTCTATTTCCATTCCCGTTTCCCACAATTTCCTGTCTGCGCATGCGCAAAATGTTGAAAACGAACGACACACTTGTCCAGTGGGATGCTCCCTCACGAATGCTTCATAACGATACCTCACCCGACTCCATCGGACCAATAGTGGCCCACCTAAACCCCAAAACGTCTATTTCCATTCCCTTTTCCCACAATTCCCTCTCTGCGCATGCGCGGAATGTTGAAAACGAACGACACACTTGTCCACGGGGATGCTCCCTCACGAATGCTTCACAACGATACCTCACCCGACTCCAGCGGACCACGTGTGGCCCACCTAGATCCCAAAACGTCTATTTCCATACCCTTTTTCCACAATTCCCTGGCTGCGCATGCGCTGAATGCTGAAAACGAACAACACACTAGCCCAGCCGGATGCTCCCTCACGTATGCATCACATTGATACCTCAATCGATCCCATCGGCCCACTAGGGATCCACCTAGACCCCAACGTACACATCTATTTCCATACCCTTTTTCCACAATTCCCTGTCTGCGCATGCGCGGAATGTTGACAACGGCCGAGCCACTAAACCAGGCGGATGCTCCCTCACGACTGCTTTACATTGATACCTCACTCAACTCCATTGGACCATTAGTGGTCCACCTAGACCCCAAAAACGTATATTATCATACACTTTGT
Source organism: Hanleya hanleyi (assembly GCA_036873755.1). Classification (NCBI taxonomy): domain Eukaryota; kingdom Metazoa; phylum Mollusca; class Polyplacophora; order Lepidopleurida; family Hanleyidae; genus Hanleya; species Hanleya hanleyi. Next base: position 22,639 of record JAVTVY010004246.1, on the reverse strand, counting down.
CTACTGCGCATGCGCAGAATGACGTCAGTTCCACGTCATACTAGGCCAGGCGGATGCCCACAACGATAACTCACTCGACCGCATCGGACGACTAGACCCGAAAATGTCCATTCCAATGACCCTTTCCCACAATTCCCTGTCTGCGCATGCGCAGAATGTTGACAACGGCCGAGACACTAGTCAAGGCGGATGCTCATTTACGAATGCTTCACATTGATACCTCACTCGACCCCATCGGCCCACTAGGAGCTGACCTAGACTCCAAAACGTCTCTTTCCATACACTTTTTCTACTGCGCATGCGCAGAATGTTGACAACGGCCGAGGCAGTCTAGTCCAGGCGGATGCCCCCTCACATATGCTTCACATTGATACCTCATACGACTCCATCGGCCCATTAGGGGCTCTCCTAGATTCCAAGACGTCTATTTCCATACCCCTTTCCCACAATTCCCTGTCTGCGCATGCGCAGAATGTTGACAACGGCCGAGACCCTAGCCCAGGCGGATGCCCCCTCACATATGCTTCACATTGATACCTCGACTCCATCGGCCCATTAGGAGCTCCCCTAGATCCCGAAAACGTCTATTTCCATACTCTTTGTCTACTGCGCATGCACAGAATGACGATATTCCAACCCCACACCCACCCCATCGGATGCCCCCTCACATATGCTTTACAGTGATACCTCAACCGTCTCCATAGAACCATAGAACGTCTATTTCCATACCCTTTGTCTACCGCGCATGCGTAGAATGACGATATTTCAACCCTGCAGCCCCTCAGATGCGCCTTCACGAATGCTTCACATTGATACCTCATTCGGCCCAATCGGATCATTCTGGGGACTACTTTTTCTCCGCGGAGGCAGACCGCATCACCGCCAGACATGACCGCATCACCGCAGAAGAATTCAAGGTCAAAGGTTGCCAGAACTATAGTGGTCAAAACTTGGCACCCAGCCACAATCACCTCGCTGGGGGTATAATAACACCCCAGCCACCAGTCAGATTTTTGGACCGGATTCGGGGCCTTCGCGCACATCGCCGGAAGTGACATCATATATAGTGAAATAGATGTGTACCGAACATTTGGATTACTTTTCAAGTCTGCATAATACCTCTGTTGACCTAGCGTTAAAAAGAATTATCTGGAGATAATTTTCCCTGTTTATCTGGACAGAGCATATGAAAAGTAGTTCGCTCTTGTGCAACACTAAAGGAGTTGTTCGGACGGATTCAAACTGAACCGTGCGTTGGTTGGTTCCCCCTATACGTCATAGCAACGTAGTAAAGGTCAACTTCCGCTATTGGTGGCAGGGATGGTAATGGAGCCTGCGAAATGGAGCATGCGCTGTGGGGAGGTTGACCCAGCCAATGCTGAAGCAATCCATAACCACAACGCCACCTATCGCCACCAAGAGTTACCTCCCTGGAGAAGTTGACTTTAAATCAGTAGGTAGAGTTTAGCTGATTGGCTGAGGACATCACGTGGTGTTGATTTCGGGGAATTCCCTCATATAGTTGCCGAAAGTAGTCTGAAAATGGATACGCACGATCCCAGGGTCAATCTTACCGTGTTTTGATGACCCAGATGGTTCGGAAGCGAAACTATGACAGCGGTGAAAACCACTCGCATGTCACAGATGTGGCGAATCAAACAATAAGATCACGTACCTGAACATATTTCAGCTCACTGCCATAATGATTTAGTAGAGGCCTATTCCAATTTTCAACAATTACTGTTATCATTTACAATCGTACTTCAGAGTTATCACATCAATTAGATATAAATACATCTACTTATAAATCACCATAAGATATCCTAGCCTGCAGCCAATATCACGGCCTGTCCCTTAGATGTTCAATCTACGATTCCGCCGGCCAAGTCGCTGGTTGCTATTTGCCGCATAAAAACATCAACAGAAGTTGAAATAAAACATGCGCAATAACGATGCATTAATTATGCGCAACACAAATATTAGGCAATTTGAAATCATACTGAATATGAGCATATTTCATTGATCAGAATATGATCATTCATAGCCCAGTTATAGGATTTGGAATTATATTGTCGTTTTGTATATTTTATCGTTTTTCGATAATTTCCGAATTTCCGAACAAGACAAAAATTTGCAGGGAACTTGGTATAAGTACAGCGAATGTGGAAACTAATGGGTCATGAGGAACCGGTTGCACTATGCTGGTATCATCAAACGTACCGCTCTCAAATTATGAAAGAACCATGGCGTATACTGTGGGAACCACCAGTGTGGATTGTACTGTTGCGCTCACCGTTCCTCGTTTTCATTATCGAGATCATTTATTATAGCATGATACGCTTACTTGATCTCAAACTTTTTAGGTTTTAAGTTAGTATAACGTAAGTAGAATAAAATAAACTGTTGATATTCGTAAGCGCTAGGTACTGGGTTCAATCCCTGGCCGGGCCATACCAAAGACTTGAAAAATGGAACTTGTTGCTTCCTCGCTTACGCTCAGTATTAAGAGGATAGAACAAGGACGGTGTCAGTATAATGTGACTGAGTGGGGCGTCATGTTTGCCTACGGAATGATATTTCGGTGGGACAGCAGTATAAAATGGCAGCATTAGATCTGCTCGGTTACAAGTAGTTAACCACACCCCTCCCACTCACCTCCCTTCCCTTCCCCGTCGTGATATAGCTGAAAAAATGTTGAAAGCGACGTTAAACCCTATTCACTCACTCGTCAGCGTATATAATAGGTTAATACCGATGCCCGTCAAGAACCCCACGCGTATTGAAGATCAATTAGCGATTAGCACGCAGGGGTAAAACGGCTTCGACTGATTCCTTAGTTACTAGTAACAGCTTCGAGGCAGCGCAAAAGTGAAAAAAGGCCAATCTAGTATTCCTCATGAGCCATTAGTTTCCACATTCGCTGTACTTATACCAAGTACAAATTTTCGTCTTGTTTGGAAATGCGGAAATTATCGAAAAACGATAAAATATACAAAAACGACAATATAATTACAAATCCTATAACTAAGCTATGAATGGTCATATTCTGATCAATGAAATATGTTCATATTCAGTGTGATTTCAAATTGCCTAATATTTGTGCTGCGCATAATTAATACATCGTTATTGCGCATGTTTTATTTCAACTTCTGTTGATGTTTTTATGCGGCAAATAGCAACCAGCGACTTGGCCAGCGGAATCGTGAATTGAACATCAAAGGGACAGGCTATGATATTGGCTGCAGGCTAGGATATCTTATGTTGATTTATAAGTAGATGTACTTATATCTAATTGATGTGATAACTCTGAAGTACGATTGTAAATGACAACAGTAATTGTTGAAAATTGGAATAGGCCTCTACTAAATTATAATGGCAGTGAGCTGAAATATGTTCAGGTACGTGATCTTATTGTTTGATTCGCCACATCTGTGACATGCGAGTGGTTTTCACCGCTGTCATAGTTTCGCTTCAGAACCCAGTTGCAGTTTTGATTAACCAGTATCACTCGCGCGCACATCGATTGCGCAGCTTCCTTTGGGCATATCCGGTTTACATGTACACGTTATTTAAGTTGTTCGTGTACTTTATATTTACGTTAAATTTAACGTCTTAACTTCCTATCGTTATTTATGTTAAAAAAATATTTATAAAAATAAAAAATAAAAAACTTTATATATAGGCCCTATTTATTTCGTTTTATATATATTTACAAAGGTTTTAACTATATATTTGTGTTTGACAATATTTTCACAAACGGCGACTTTATATTTTGGTTTTAACTCTATATATTTGTCGTTGACAATATTGTCACAAACGGCGCCTCATACAGATGGTTACAGGTTGAGAAATATCTACGTATGATCGTATCATGCGTTCGGATGATATAAATATTCATGTCATCCGTACATTTGCATAAATCGCTATAAACATGAATAAATCGCTGAAGTACCCGCTATTAATTACTACTGTTCTGGTTATACTTTGTCATTACATCGCTACGCATATTATAAGACACGCTTTAAAACATGGAATGCAGACCTGACAGTAGAAAATATAAAGCCAGTAATAGATAACCGGGTTGACGATCAGGCGTCACAACCATTGACGTCCAGAACGGGAACAGACTAGCCGCCATGTAAATGGTAGCGACTACCACTGTTACCCGGGGTCCAAATCGGTTATCCAGGTAACCACTCAGGAAATAAACGTGGGAGCCAATGAGCTCAGCTGAGGCCACCACGGATACTGTCGAGAAATAGAAAGAATAAAAAGGAACAATCCGTTATGTGCATCTTCTTTTCATCAAGCTAATTTCTACGTTCCCACTTCTTAGGTTAGAAGTGGGAACGTAGAAATTCGCTTGATAAAGTGAAGATGATTTTAGCTTGAAGCAGAAGTTTCCTAGAAACGAGCTGTTTAATCCTACCTGGCCTGGGGGGTCAAAACTGGCCGCTATATCCGAAAAACTTTGAGCTGCGCATCCACCCCCAGATTATACAGTAAGGCACTGCGCATACATCTGGTATAGATGCCCGCTTCTAACAAAAACAAGCAGTACGAGGATGATAGGTCCCCCGCTGAAATGGTGGCGATAGTTTTGAGAGCTGTGTTGGCCCCAGGGGACATACATAAGGGAGGCAACTGCTACTTCATAGGCGTAGGAAGCGGGGGGTCTTTCCGCCTTTCCAGGTTTTGAGATCGACTGGCTGAATGTTGATTGATGCTGTGATATAGTTTCCACGCAGTGAAGCACGGAAATTGTGTAACTACTATTAGTATATCACTATTTCAAACTCCAGCCACAATATTCATGCTGTTTATTCATCGGTAATTTGTCCGTCCGTCTTTCATGACTTTTATAAATATAAATGTGGTCCAATAACTCTAGAATTCAATTTTTCGGGGAGAAAAATGATGTAGGATGTAGGATGTAGGAGAATGATTTGAATGAGGGGAAGGGTATGCCCCCCAGACTCTTCTAACATGAAGCGCCTATGGTTTCATAAGACTATGAGGGTGTTTGTGGACATTCCACCCCCGCCCCTCCCAGGCGCCTGTTTAATTACATAACCCCATAATCACAATTTTGTCATCGAGTGGCACCACCTGTGGGCACAAGTGGCAAGATTTAACCCCCAGCGAGCAAAACGCAATCCTAAGCAACATCTCCTGGCATAGTACAAGCATGCCAAATTCGAGAGGAATGCGAGGAGCAGTTCTCCAATTATTGCCCGGAAACAAATTTCCCGGAAAGGTGGCGCCAACTGTAAGCAGAAGTAGGTGAAACGCAATCCCAAGCAACATCTCAAGGCAAGGTATATGCATATCAAAGTTGGGAAGAATTCAAAATAGCAGTTCTCAAGTTATTACCCGGAAACCAAATTCAGAATTTGTCACCAAGTGGCGCCACCTGTACGCGTAAGTGGGCGAAACCCAAGTCCAAGTGACATCCCATATGGCATGGTATATACATACATGAGAAGAATCTGATGAGCGCTTCTCAGGTTATTGCCTGGAAACCAAATTTAGAAGTTGCCATCAGGTGGAACCGGCGAAGTGGGCGAATCTCAATTCCAAGCGACATCTCATGGCAGGATATCTGCATACCAAATTTGAGAAGAATTCGAAGGGGGTCCTCAACAGGTGGGGCAAAACTCAATATCAAGCGACATCTAATGTCATGATATATTCATAACAAATTTTAGAAGAATCCGATTAACGGTGCTCAAGTTATTACCCAGAAACAAATTTCGGATTTTGCCACCAGGTGGCGAAACTCAATTCCAAGTAACATCTCCTATGGATGATGAGCGTTTCTCAAGTTATTACCCGGAAACCAAATTTTGACATCAGGTGGCGCAACCTGTAGGTGCAGGTCGGCAAAACGCAATCTCAAGCGACATCTTATATAATGATATATTCATACCAAATTTGAGAAGAATCCGATTAGCGGTTTATTATCCAAAAACAAATTTCGGATTTTGACACCAGGTGGCGCAAGGAATGCACTTTCGGACGAATGCAACAAAGCGTTTGGAAATTATCGCTTGCAAAGTGTTTGAACGGGCATGAACGGACACGAATGGACATGCACATTGCAACAAGACCCAGTGGCGCCACCTTCAGGCGGATCTTGTTGAAACGCAATAACAACCGACGTCTTGTCGCACGAAATGAAACAATGCGTTTGGAAGTTATCGATTGCGAATAATTTGAACGGAAATCCACGGATATGCACAGAAGATTGGAACAAGACCCAGCGGCGCCACCTTCTGGCGGATCTTACTGAAACGCAAGAAGGTGATTTGGATGCCTATTGATCTCAATAATTTGCAAATGACCTCTGTGACGTCACTCCCGGTTCCGTGACCGGAAGTGACCTTGACCCCTGCCATGCGCACAATACTGGATAAAAATGGTGCGCAGGGGTCAAAGATCACTTCCGGTTACATGACCGGAACCGTAAGTGACGTCACAGAGGTCATATGCAATTTGTCTAGGCCAAGGTACCTCCAAATCCCCTTTCAAAGGGTGAAGAGGCGTCTACGTGCCCTTTCGGAACCTGGTCAAAAATACAAGGTTCAGCAGTAAGGTCAATATGAGCTTAAATCCTCTTTCAATGGGGTATAGAGCCCTTTCGGAACCTGAGACATTTCCGTAAACCACGATATACAAAAGAACCAAATAGCATTATTGTTGGAAAAAACAGGTTTTAGTTTCATAACAGAAAACATATATACAACAGTCTTTTCCCCTTATTATAACATCAACTACAGAAGTCCAGTGGAATAACTGCGGTGTAAGTTCACCTTTACTTAGCATTTATAGGGTTTCCATCACTCTTAATATCCAGATATGTCGTGATCTGAGAGAACCTTGCGCTTGTGACAGAAGAAGGTGAAGACGTCCCGCTGCTGGGCGTAGGAGCGCATCTGGTTCAGTGCGATCCGTAATCCTTTGTTGGTCCCACTTGCACTGGTCAGGCTTTGTAGTACATCGGGGTACAGGGCATTGGTGATGTTATTATCCCGACGACTGACTTCTTCACAACTGATCTTCTTGTTGTTGCGGCCCTCACCTTTATGAGCAGAGGGAAATCATGGCCTCACCATTTGTGACGTCAAGAAGGTCAAATTCACTATAGTTCCGACAAGGTCACTTGCGGTCACGTGACGGCCCAACAAGAGTTAGCTGCCCCTGAAACGCGACTTTATCTACTGTTTTGAGAAAATGCAGCAAGAGTTATCTGCCCTTGTATAATACTTTATATGTCCTTCGGTTACTTCAGTGTTAATTGACATCTTCCGGAATGCACGTCATCAAACATGGTCCGCGACAATATCGCCAGCTGTATGTCCAGCATAAATGGCAAGTGGGAAACCCTCCCTTTCTCCACATGTCCTATACCGAGAACCAGAGGTCCTAGAGACATGGGAATTGCACCAAATGAGTCGCCTGGACCCCGACTTCCACGGTAGGGTTGTGTGGGGTTAGGGTATTGGACTGCGCATTGTGCTTAATAAGAAGTACTCTCTCCCAAAGAATGGTTGGCCCTAAAAAGGGCCCTTTGATGATTTTAATGAGTTTTCTCACTGTGTAGAGAGAACCCGTTGGAGGTATGGACGGACGTACTCTCCGGCTGATGTCGAGTAGTACTCAGGAGGGTGATGGTCTGGTCTCTAGCCCGCAATCCAGGTAGACGGTCCTCATTCTTTCGGGGTTATACATGCTCATCATCCGTGTTGCCCCACCTCAGCTTTCTATCAATATCACCTCTGGGCATTCCATCGGTGATCGGACACCCGCCTTGAACATTTTCGTTGTCTTCCTGGTCTTTACCCACACCTCAAACTCTATGGTTGTTTTTAATCCATCTGCTGCTCTTGTAGCTATAACTTGCCATGGTCCTTCCTCGTCAAAAGTGTGTGCTGGAATGCATGCTATTAACCTAGGCCAACATATGTATCTGGACTGTGGGATGATTTCTATGACTCTGTATTTCATTGCAGTGCTCTTGCATTGGTTGGTTTTCTGGGGCATTGATTGATTACATTTGACCCCATCCTAGGCCACAGATTGGCTACTTTCCCAGACGGCGGATAGACTGACCTATACCAGCTTGGTTAAAATCAGAATCCCATAATTTATGTTCAAGCATGGGGTATTCATATTCACTTGTTTATGCTCGTAACCTCTTCTATAGAAAACACACCAGACAAGGTGAGATCTCGTTTTGATGTGAGAAAAACCACGTGAGAACTGAAGCCCAGAACAGGCTTGTGCATTGAAATGGTTATAACTTAAGCCCAGAACGGGGCTTGCACATTGAAATGATCTGCGGTCCAGTCGTACACCAGTACCCCTCGATCTTCGGTCTGGGATATTCGATCTTCTCCGAACACTTGTACGATATTGGGTAGGGTCCGTCCACAGCAACGATGGCCGAGATAAATAAGGCAGTACTGGCCGCATACGCTACTGCTCAGGCCTCGTCCATGAAGGCCATCAGGTCGGAATGGGGTGGAGGCAGGCCGTACGTGCCCTGGTCCTTTGTCAGATAAACAGACACCTAATGTTGACCGGGTCAATCCATCGGGTCCGTGTTTTGGACGTATACGGCAGGATACACACGCTCTAGCAGGAACACATCGCGGGCGAACACCCCTTGAAAGATAGTGCGTGTCCCTGGGTCATTATCCAGCACGGTAGTAATTTTGACTATCCATGTTAGGTGGCAAATTCACACAGGACGTTGTACACCTTGTCCAGTTGAATGATGTCAAACTCGGCGAAGCACATCACATTGATAGTGCTCCGTAGGGCTCGTGCAAACTGGACTTCCAACTGTAAGTTGCCTTGCCTGGCGATGCTCAACTGATGGTCGTTCTCTAAGGTTGGGTCAGATCGAAGCAGAACAATGTGTATCCGTTAGCGTACTTCTCTCGACTGATCATATTCTCTTCATCTTAGTTGATTTGACCTGTCGCTGTAAACATGCTTTGATACGTTCGAATGAAATTCTCGAGCCCAACGATCGGTGCTAAGGCAGTGGCTGTCCGTCCACATACAGGGCAACAAAATTGATGACGAAATGTTTAAAGTTAAACGGGTTTTCCTGCTAGACTCCGTTGAAACTGTTATTCTCCACACATGCCAGGATCAATCGCTTGGACAGTTCCCGCAACATGTCGGTTAGGATACTGCGCTGGTTTATTTCTTCAAGGTTTTGAGGTACCCCGAATGGACGGCTGGATTCGGTTTCATTTTTCGGACATACAGGACTACGTCTTGGATGATGATATTATATTCAGCGGCGTGCTCCTCCACGTCGGTGGCCATCAAGGCCAAGGTCGGGGGCGCCCGACGAATCAGTCGAATTTTGATGGGGTCTGAGTCTTGCATGAAGAGATCTGTGCGCAGTCGACCGATGGGATCGACCGAGCTGCCATTCGCGGTGAAACCCTTCTGTTTGTTCCATCCCGTATTGGCATTTCCCGTGCAAATGTGCTCGGCGGTGTCCCGGTAGAACAAAGGAGCTGCCAACTGAGATTTTTTTAGTCTCTCGCCCATACGAAAACAGCGTTCTGATGTAGGCCCGATAGAGGTAGATGTTGATCGAGTCACTGATGAGTTTGTCATTGAGTAAAATATTCACCTGTTGAAACATAGGGTGCAGCCAGAGATTCGTCGGGCCCAACGTTGCACGGTCGACAATTCTGGAGTCATCTCCATTGATGATTTGGCTTTCACATACAGGTACGTATGGGCTAAATCCACATAGGCCGTATTCGCATAGCTGATGGTGAACTCGATGGGTCCTATTTCATTGATGCTGGAGAGCGGAAGCTTAAAAGTAGCCTTCTATGCTCTAGTTATAACTAATATTTGGTAGGACATCATCATACAAAAATTCGGAAATATCTTTTATACTTTTCTCCAGAATTCGTTTTTAAAAAGCAAAAAAGTCTCCCAGTTTGCGCCGGATATGGGTGCACTGCAACACCCACTGGGGTGCGGTGGGACAATAATCAAAATACATCTCAAATCAAGTATATACTAATATATTTCATAGGAGTTTAGAAGATTCAACAGCGATGGTTAATTTAGTTGCAAGTTTAGACCCCTGCTTTACATAAAATATTCCCCAGAGGCCAAATTTAAGGAAAAAATATTCTGTGTAATTCTCGTGCCAATGGAAGCATTTGACTTTGAAGGTGTTAGTAAAATCCATCAAATCCGATAGGAAAAGCCATTACTACCGTCTAGGAAACAAAATAATGCACTATAACAGTATCTTAGGATGAAAGTAAATTTCACCATTTGATTACCATTGTCCCAGTGTGCCCCGGCAAAAGTGTCCCAGTCTGCCCCAGGAGCATGAAAAATTCAGTTTAGTGAAAAAAAAAGTAATACATACATCTGATATATTAAATCAATATAATTAAATTGTACATTTGTCCTACCTCTCTCAGTAGTAACAAAACAGCAACGAAGTACTGCTGAAAACTTGGTATAACAAAATTACAACACATTTGAGGGAAGTGCCGACATACTGACATAGTCACATGACTTCACAGTATAGTCTTCCGGTTAACCTATTTTAATTACAACACATATAAGGAAAGTGGGAAGAGGTGCCGATACCAATAATCTTACGATTCGTGATATGTGTTGTATCTCAGGTACGCTTTTATTCTACCTGTTCATGTGGCAACTTGGATGATATGACCACTCGACCCCTAGCACCGGCATAAACGGTATTAGATACAAATCTAAAGAGCTTTGATCGAAATGCTCTGACAACTCGTATATTGGTAATTGGTGAGCTGTTTCGCTGTGACAACTCGTACACTGGGCATTAGTGACATACGTCGTCAGATGAAAATTACGGCATTTAACGCAAAATACTAGTCTGTAAGGCCCGATGTCGACCCAGCATCAACTCCCCACAAATATCATCATCAGTCCTAAAGATTTACTTGGACTGCTCAAAAATATTTTTCGCCAACGATACTTTTCACTTGTAATCAATATTTGATTTGTATGAGGATGGTGGCTTTCTGCTGATAATAAGGCAATGTGCTTCCTGTCCTTGACATAGGAGCTAGACGGCTTGTCCCACTGTGCCACATGTCTCATTGTACCCCCAATCTCTCCTACGCTGTGTTCAGAGGCAGCTGCTGTTTGTCCATAGTACTGTGTTCATGGTCGAGCGTAGTATGAACACTACCGGCTGTGATCCGTGGCTTTTTTGCCGTTTCATCTGGATGTCAGGGACCCAGGATTTGAAGGAACTGGGCCAGCCTTGCCATTTAACAATATGCACCGTCGTTCGGTTTTCAGGATGCGTTTCACAGTGTAGTAGTCTTGGGCCATTTTCACCACGGACTGTAATTCTTGCTCGTAAAACGTCCCTTGCAACGGTTCCCCTTGAAGATCCCCCACTTATATACTCGCGGCTGTCGGGGTAAGCCCGTTTAATCACGAAGTGCTCATCGATCCAGTTGGGGAGGTAACTTTTCTCGAACTTATTTTACTGATCCGTACAGGGTCCCCGATCTTGAACACCTCCTTCGATCGTGGTTACTGTTGCATGGGGTACAAGACACACCAGACTTGGGCTCCGTTGCACTTGGTAACGATGATGGGTGCTCTCTGAATACTGTAACCGTCATAAGTTTCGGGAGGACATCGATTCACCACCTTGTATTCTTATAGGCTAATGTTTTTTACATGCGGCATCTGAACGTCCGATTGAACCTCTCGCCGATAGAAGCCTTCTTCTCGTACGTATAAAAGGAGAACACCTTCTGGGATTCCAGAAACTGTTGTAAGGGTCTGTTGAGGAATCCCGTGCCTTCGTCGGTTTGCAACTACAACGGCTTGCGACCCGCCTTGAAGATGTGCTTGAACGCAGCTACGAGATTTTCTCCGGATTTCGTCTGAATCATACTTTGACAGGATATCGATGCACGTCAAGATATACCGATTCCCATCGTTGCGTTTGGCAAGGCGCTCATATCGACCAAATCCGCCTGCCATTGGGAATCTATGCCCCAACGATGACCCGGTTCCGTGGAGAATGGTGGCGAGCAGGGTATAAATACAAGCCTCTAGTCCGTCATTCATAATTCAGCCGTCGTCTATTAAAGAATATCCGCGTCCATAATCCAAAGACCTATCCCATATCCATATAACAGTATTAGCACCAAATTCAAAAAAGACAATCATAGTATACATAAACATAGGCTAGTTTCCTGCAAGAGAGAAGCGGTCAACAGTTTTCAATGATACCGACAAGACATCATGATGTTCCAAAAATATAAAATCCGTATCGCTGATCAGTATTCTTAATCCATAATAATCGTTCTAAAGTCGTTATCTAGAGAATGGTGTATCTGAGTCTCGCTTTGATTGTGACTGTTCATATGAGCACCATGAGGATCTCGAAGTACATGGGTGCATACGGCCCCTAGCCCCGGGTTAAGCGGAATTAGACACAAGTTACGAAACGTAACGCCATAGATCTTGCACGCTACGTTCGTATTTTGCTATCAGCATGCGATATGTATCTCCAAATTTGAGAAACTTTGAGTGGAGGCGCTTGGAGGAATAGCCCTGTTTATAAGTTTCTGCAACAATGTTTTGTGACGTTGATTGAAATCGTCACAATTAACACAGGATCTAGCAAATGCTACTAGGCGAGATATGTATACGCCATATGCAGGTCCCACTGGAATAGTACTGTCCAGAAAGGGATAGTTTACGATGTCGAAATTATAATCATCTCTTTTGTCATACAGTCGACGAGAGAGAAGGCCCGCTTCATTTTTGTAGAGATATAGATCTAAATATGATGTGCCTGTAGGGCTATCTGTAGTTTCCTTCAAATCAAAGTGAAGGTGGAGATCCTTCACTGCGTCATTTATATAGCGATTATCCACAGCGAGAAGATCGTCTATATAGCGTTTGGTGAATGAGAAGGAACGGGCTTTTAATGGATCGGTTAATAACCGATCTGTATAGGTGACTTGTTATTTTTTAACCAATCTCGGACTTTGGCATCTTGTATCCCCTGGGGATGGAGGGCGGAGGGTAAAATCCTCATCTAGCCGAGCCAATTGTGCAAATACGGGGTCGCGTTGGACGTACACATCGTGACACAAGGGATGAGGTGGCCGTCCAGTTAACCAGTATTTAACACTCCCGGGACAGACGAATGTGAGCCGGTCGCGGTTGTGTAGGGACTAGGTTTTTAGTTTAATGGTGTTGATACATCGCACTCACAGCCTCCTGTGTCGGTAAACGGATAGTCAATCTCGTCTTGACGCGGCTGATAGTTCGCTCATTGGGCTCGGCCAGTGCGTCCTCAATAGAACACGACCGAGCGTCCGGTGAAAACAATTGGTACACAATAGGCACCACTTTCTCGAGGCCGTCCATAGATCAGGATCTAAGGTGAAGCATCGGGTGGGGTCCTGGTAACGCCCCAGGCGTGCGAAGCATGGACCATGGTGTACGTAATTGCATTCTCCATGTGGATGAGATCACCATCGAGCTCACTGATAAACACCCGTTGGAATTTGGTCCAACGGTTTTGATGTGAACTCAAGGCCCGATCAGCCATTATCCCGGTCTTCTAAATGTTGACCGTATCCTCATAGACGTGTAACTCCACCTTTGGTGTAAGGGGAAGGAGCGCTCGAAGGACTGGCGACATGGTCGACGAAATGATGCGTTATGAATTACCCACACCGTATCTAACCCTCGTATTTATAGTGAATTGGTTCGTTCAGTTGCGCTTGACCAACCCTATTTGTCCATCCCACACTACCGTAGTGGCGATCCAAGCGAAGTCTTGGTCCAGGCGACTCATTTCGTATAATTCCCATGTCTCTAGGCCCTCTGGATCTCGGTATAGAACATGTGGAGAAAATAAGGGTTTTCCTCTTAACATCTATGCTGAACATCTATCCGGGGATATTGTCGGAGACCATGTTTTATGACGTGCATTCCGGGAGATGTCAATTAACAATGGAGTAACTGAAGAACATATGAAGTAGCATTCAGGCGCAGATAACTTTTGCTCGGCCTAAACGCCACGTATAAGCCTATTGACCTATCGACCTTTTCAAATTTGCATATGAACTTTGTGACGTCACATAAGGGGCACGTGATCACCTCTTGGCCTTTTTAAAAGACTCATATTGACCTTTGACCTTTGTGACTAACCCCACTGCCGACCCTCGTAGTTATGGCCAGGTTCCGAAAGGGCCCGTAGACGCCTCTTGATCCTTTAAAATGGTTTGCGCGTATTGACCTTTGCAATTTGCCTAACCTTGTGACATCACTTCCAGTTCAGATGGCGTAGCCGAAATGACATTTGACCTCTGCGCATTCCCATTAGGAACAAGGATTGACCATCTCGCTCCAAACGCCCACTGCAGTGCCCTTTTCCACTATTCTCTGTCTGCACAGATGGACGGTATTTCTACTAAACATCCATCCAGTCGAACGCTTCATCAAGAGTTCTTCAACCTGACACCCCATGCGACCCATTCGGACCAACATTGGTTCATCTCGACCAGAAAACATCCATTCCAATGTAATTTTCCCACTGCGCATGCGCGCCATAGCCTTACTTCCATGATACAACCATCCGGACGGACGCTACCGAAAGAGTGCTTCACTATGACACCTCACTCGACCCAATCAGACCAATATTGATCCATCTCGACCCCAAAACATCCATTCCATTGTACTTTTCCCACTGCACATGTACAGTATAACGTCATTTCCATGACACACCCGCCCAGTCGGACTTCACTATCACACCTCCCACGACCCATTCGGACCAATATTGGTCCATCTCGACCCCAAAACGTCCATTCCAATGCGCTTTTTCTCCTGCACATGCGCAGAATTGCGTCAGTTCCACGCCAGTCGGATGCTAGTCCACGGCTGCTTCACTATGTGACAAATAGTGGTCCACTTCGATGCCAAAACATCCCTCACAGACCTGCTTATTTGCTACGCATGCGCAGTCAGAACTTTTCAGCGAAAGTCACCCCATGGCTTCGAGACCCCTGCCATCTTCTTCTATAGGGTGAGACAGAATAAACAAGAGTATATACATCTGTTGTCTGGTAGGTATATTAGTAATTTTCAAGCTTGCCTAGTATAATCGGACTGGTGGTGCAATGGATAACGCCCTGTATGCCTTTTGGGCGGGTTGCACTGCCGCTAGGCCCAGGTGGATTTCCTTCTCTCGCTGTATGGTTATGTTTGAGTATTATAACCTAGAAGCTTGACGCTTGGCAGCGAAGGTCAATTTCCTCCGGACATTCCCAAACATTCCCGGAGATGACCGGACATAGCCGAAGATTCAAGCGAAGCGACCAATCTGATTAAAACTCAGTCTTAATAACCACTCCTCTATCTGACATGTCGCTGATTAAGATCTGGGACAGTTCCTATCTTAAATCTGTCGCGCATGTCAGACTGGCGACCAATACAGTCCAACTTCGACAGGCGAAGTGGTGCCTATATTCAGTGGCGGCGAAGTCCAAGGCGAGATCGAAAGTTATGGTGTGCCATGAATTTGACGTGCCTGCATTAAAGCAGGAGCAACTGCAGATGCTTTCTTGCAACCTAAAAGACACTGTATAGCCGTTCTTCCTACCGGCTACGGGGAATCTTTATGTTGCCGAGTATACGGACGAGGCGCAGAAAAATACAACCCATGCAGGCGGCTGACGAAGTTCTTGCTCTCAACTCAAGTCCATGAGCGATCACCGAAGATTATTATTTGCTCCCCGTTGCTCTCTTCAATGACAGACCAGGTGAAAAGATCAAGGGATATTTCCTGCACTGCTGGATATATAGGTACGGTTATTTTGTTTTATAAAATCAGTTTATAACTGTATTGCAACAACAACGTTAATATTAGGAGAGAAACCGACACGCTATACTACGAGTGGCGTCTCATTGGGCGACTATTTGACCCGGAAACTATTTGATTCGGAGTTCATTTGACGGATTTGTTACAGTGACTGTCCCAGATCTTAATTAGCGACATGTCCGACAGAGGAGCGGTTATTAAGTCTGGGTTTTAATCAGATTGGCGAAACGACATCCCGCGTATTTGAAGTCTCGTTGACATGGGACTAATTTCTGCCCGCGGAGGCTTCTCGAAAGTGCATGCATCACAACCGAAAATGACCCCGTCACAGCAAGGGAATACATCCCCTTGGGTCACTTCCCGTCACGTGACCGAAAGTGCACTCAATGGCCTTTGCCGGACCTCTAGTGAACTTGACCTCCGTGACGTCAGAAAGGTCAAATTCAAAGAGGCCTCCAGATCACCTTTCTATACTACTAACACCAACCGACGTCTTGTCGAAGGAATGCATATGCCAAATTTCGGAGAATTCGCGGTTTGGCCGGCCGACTTTAACATCTTCGCGGCTACTGAAAACTGTACACTTTCGCGTCACTTCCTTTCCAAACTGTAAGTACAAATATTTGCAAATCTTACCTTCAGTTTGTGTGAGATTAAAATGCGACTTAACATATCCCTCGTATATGACGAATTTGTAAGAGAATCCGGCTATAAATGCTCCAACCACACAACCCACCAGACACAAATGTACAAGCAGTCTACCCGTATCCATGTCCGATATCGAGCTGTAGAAAAACTGTAAATGCTTCAGAAGGTATATCTTAATGGAATTTCCTCGCGTGGAACCCAACCTGAAAAGGACAGATCGAGGACTGGTTGTTGGCGGAACATTTGTTGAAAGCGGCGTTAAACCCCTGCTCACTCACTCTCACTGCAGTGATATCGCTTCACCACAAAAAAAACACGACACTCAATGTTACAAATAATATCGCTGGATCAATCAAATTATTCACTACTATATAAATCACTACTATAAGATAATTTTATCTGTGCAGGCGATTTATACACTTGGTTATTTCGTATAGTCGCCCAAGAGGGAAATTATATAAAAACCATTTGAAAACATTCAACTTCAGCTCAGCTCATCAGGTCTGTTCGTGCTGGTCATGACTGGTTGCTCAAATTCCACCAGCTTCAAAACGTGAAGGTTTCATTTTGAGCCTAAGGCGAAACCTAGACTATCTTGCATAGCAGACCGCGTGATTCAGTTGCCTGGCTTGTGGAGTATTTGGTGGTGAAATATCTTGTCGGGGTTGCGTGTCGGACTAAATCTTGCTGTTCCGAAAGTATGTTTATTGTTAAAAAAACTACACCAGGCCAGTTTCGGATAACGAGAGCGTATCTGATAATATGACGGCTGGTACCATATGATAAGGTTCCTTTATTTTGTATTTCCAGTCGCCTGTAGGCTTATTGCCAGATCGACTGTACGATAAGAAGGCAAGATGAAATGACACGACAGTGTATACATTGTACGATATCAGGCAGCACGCATTCTCGCTCCCCTTAAGGCATAGTCTGAGTACGGTTCCATCTGTCATCGTGCAAAGCACTGCGTTCTCAAAGAAAAGTGTTGCGATTTGATACTCCGAGTACCAGAGGCACGCACTTACAGCTTGTATCGGAGAGCTAGCGAAGACATCACCAATACAATAGGCAGCACTGTGTGATGGGCCGATGCGATGGTTGTGGTAGACCCTCCATGCCCCATATTCCCTCAAAATAGAACTTTCATAATAACAAAGCTTACATGCAATGGAGCAATAGACATACAATTCCAGTATAATCTAGTGCAGGAGGTGGTATTGGATTTGGGAGTTATAGAGTTATTTCAGGTAGTGTTACATGTACAGTTAGTCTAATGGACGGGTAGTGGAGTGCTGAAATTGAGTTGACGTAGTGCTATTTCGGTTGATGTAACACTTCGCTGGCTAACACTTTTACCCCACAGTGTTCCCTTTTGACACTAACGGCACAGAACTTGTACATAATCGAATTTTCTTACAGTTCGTAAGTGACGGCTTCGGCGTGTAAATTATGCACTTCGTCATGGTATTGTAGTTTATTATTAGACACTGTGGATATTTCTAGAATAATAGAGCTACGTAGGATTGTTTACGTTCTATCATGTGGGTTAATCTCTTCGAGCTTTCTGGAAGCTTGTTGTAATTGTATCCGGGTCAGATCATACGTCAATGCTGTATGTGTGGAATGATCTCGAATGCCCCGTGGAGTATAAATAGCCTAACATTCTGTGATCGGGGAAAAATGTGGGTGCATTATGCTGTCTTACCTTTGTCTGAAATTACGGACTGCTGGATTGTATACTCCGGTGAATTGACTTTTGGGTTGCTGTGTTATCTACGTGATTGAACTGTCGGAAACTGAACAACAAATGAGCAGTGTTCAAATATCAAAATACAGAACAGCGATTTGTGCGGCACGGACTGTATAGAGATTTGCACGTCAAAACGGACTGGGAAGGATACACCGGTATAGCACTGAACAGTAAGACTATATTTGACATTTAGTTGTTGTATTGACCTTACTTAATTTATATATGATTTCAGTATTGTAAATAAACATTTGATTGTTAATCCTTGACTTCACAAAAGTTTTCTGTTACGTTTTTTCTATTATCGTTTATGACGTAACAGAAATTGGGGGCCTGCCCGCGAGCTTTGTTTACTTTACAGCTGCCAGCTGATCAGCTTTGAAACATAGTTTTAAATTGATACATTATCTGAATTTGTGAAGTCAGGGAGTAGTATATTATCAACATGTCATTTGAACCAGCACAGTCTGCTTCAAAGCCAGGAGGAATTTAACGAACTACGCAAAGAAGATTTGTTCGCGCTGTGTAAATTCCTACAAATTAAAGTTAAAACATCTTTGAGAAAGCAAGAAATTAAGAAACTCATTATTAAACATTTTGTTAGCAAACAAATTTGGGATGAAAGTGATTTTGATTTAACTGTGGAAACAGCTGATGATTTGAAAATAAAGAAATTAGAATTGCAAAATCAGCTGGAATTAAAGAGATTAGAATTAGAAAAAGAGAAAGGGAAGAAAGACAGTTTCAGTTAGAGAGAGAAAAGTTAGAAAAAGACAAAGAATTAGAGAGAAAAAAGTTAGAAACAGAGGAAAGAGAGAAAGACAAAGAAAGACAGTTAGAGAGAGAGAGAAGGAAGAAAGACAGTTTCAGTTAGAAATGAAGCGTATGGAATTACAGTCCTCCTTCACATGCACCTGTACAATCACAATCAAAATTTGATGCGGCTCGTCAAATACATCTCGTCCCACCATTTTAGGAAAAAGAAGTTGATAAATATTTCTGCATTTTGAGAAAATTGCTGAAAATTTAAACTGGCCAAAAGAAAATTGGAGTTTACTTCTTCAAAGTGTTTTGATCGGAAAAGCAAGGGACATTTACATCCAATTGACGGTAGAGCAAGCATTAAATTATGGTACAGTGAAGGATTTAATCCTTAAAGGTTATGAATTAGTTCCTGAAGCATATAGACAAAAGTTTCGTAGTTGTGAAAAAGAAAACTCTCCGACTCATGTAGAATTTGCTGGTTCAAAAGAACAGTTATTTGATAGGTGATGTGATTCGGTTAAAATTGACAACCAATTTGAAAGCCTTAGACAGCTTATGCTGGTACAGGAATTTAAAAGGTATATCCATGGTGATATTAGAACATTTCTTGATGAGAAGAATGCCAACACTTTAGACCAAGCAGCACGATTTGCTGACGAATACGCTCTGACACACAAATTATCATTTATCAATGCTGCTAAGCCAAGTTCGTTCCAGTCTAAACTCTCAGGTAACAAACCCAGTTCTTTCTCAGGGCCTGAAACCTTTAACCCCAGTTACAAAGGTCAACGGTCAAACACAAAGTCTCAGTCACCCACTTTTAACACTCAAAATAAATCTCCCGTTTGCAGCTATTGTAAGAGGGACGGTCATTTAATGGCTCATTATTTTAAATTGAAAAGAAAACAACAAGATCAAGCCTTTCAAAAGCCCAGTGGTTTCCTCACTTCAAGATCTTTACCCAAGCAGGTTAGTGACGTTGATAGTGTATATGACGTTCAGATGGCCAGGGACACTGTTCCTATTAGTTTTATCAAGGATAAAGTTGACAGTTTTTTTCAAATCCTGTTATGGAGATTTTTGAACCATTTATCCACAATGGTTTTGTGTCATTTTCAAGTGATTTGTTTAATGCTACTCCTGTGAAGATTTTGCGAGACACGGGCGCGTCCCAGTCTCTTTTGTTGGTAGATACTTTGCCGTTTCCTGACTCTTCATCTGCAGGCAGTAATGTCCTGATTAAAGGGGTAGATTCTGTAAATTATACACCCGTATCGCTCCATAACGTTCATATGTCTTCCGATTTGATTTCTGGACCTGTTACGGTGGGTATTAAAGGTGTTCAGTTACTTCTTGGTAATGATCTTGCGGGAGATAAGGTCGGGGTCAACCCGATTGTAACTGACAAGCCTTGTTTGGATCAGATCCATGATCCAGTTGAAGATGAAATTCAAAGTTTGTATCCTGCTTGTGCAGTTACTAGAGCCATGAGTAAATTGGCTGAGGAGTCTGAAAAGTCTCTTAAATATGACGTCATCGATGACGTTTGTTTGGCTGACACTTTCGTGTGTTTAAATGATGAGGCTGATAAGCCACATTTTGATAGCACATTGGAATGCTCTCATGACAAAATTTCAAAATCACAGCTGGTTAATGAACAGCATAGTGACAAGGACATTTCCAGGTTGTTTGACAGGGCAGTAGATGAGTGTGATGTTGTGTGTTACTTTTGTAAGAATGGTGTTCTTATGCACAAATGGCGACCGCCAGATGTGTCACCTGATGATGAGTGAGGAGTTAAATATCAGATTGTGGTACCAAATTCATATCGTTCAGATATCCTCAGACTAGCCATTTAGGTGTTAACAAAACATATTACAGAATTCTAAATCATTTCTATTGGCAAAATTTAAAGAAAAATGTTGCGGAATTTTGTAGGTCATGCCACACATGTCAAATGGTAGGAAAACCAAACCAAACCATACCAAAGGCCCCTCTACAACCAATCCCTGTATTTGAAGAAACATTTAGTAGGATGATTATAGATTGTGTTGGTCCATTATCACAAACAAGGTCAGGCAATAATTACATGTTAACAATCATGTGTGTTTCAACCAGGCTCCCTGAGGCCAATCCTTTACGGAATATTAAGGCAAAAACTATTGTTAGGGCCTTAGTTAAGTTTTTCACACTTGTCGGCCTACCCCAGTCTGTTCAGTCTGATCAGGGATCTAATTTCATGTCAGGAATTTTTCAACAATTCATGCATGAATTGAGAATAAAGCAGTATAAATCATCTGCATACCACCCAGAAAGCCAAGGCGCATTAGAAAGATTCCACCAGACATTAAAAACATGATTAGAACTTATTGTTTTGACACTGAGAAAGACTGGGATGAAAGCATACATTTGTTATTGTTTGCTGTTAGAGAGTCTGTTCAAGAGTCTTTAGGCTTCAGTCCATTTGAATTAGTCTTTGGTTATACAGTTAGAGGACCACTTAAGCTGCTAAAGGAAAAGTTCCTGGACAGTGATCTTGACTCATGTAGTCTCTTACAATATGTGTCGGACTTTCGCACCAGGTTGACTAAAGCACGTGATTTGGCCATGTCAAATTTAAAGTCAGCACAAAAATGTATGAAAATAACCTATGATAAACATGCCCTTAAACGAAGTTTCAAACCTGGTGAGAAGGTACTGGCTTTTCTGCCTATTCCTGGTAATCTACTTAAGGCTAGATATTATGGTCCTGATGTCATTTAAAAGAAATTAAGTGACCTTAATTATGTAATTCAGACTCCTGACAGGCGTAAAAACAAACAGTTATGTCATGTAAATATGTTAAAAGTTATACATAGACAAGGATAGCACTAACAGTACTGTACAGCCCATGACAGAGGTGAAATTACAGAACTCTGACATTCTACTTAATTTGGATTCCAAGTTGTGTCATATTGAACCAGCGCGTCAGGAAGAACTTCGAACTCTGCTCAGTCAATATGAACATTTGTTTCCCGATATCCCCACTCGGACTAATACAATTTCACATGACCTCAATTTCGGAGATTCTAATCCAGTGAAGCAGCACCCATATCGTTTGAATCCCATTAAACAAAACTACCTGAAACAAGAGATTCAGTATTTATTGGGCAATGACTATGACGTTTCGTCCCCGAGGCCCGTTTCGTCCCCCGAGGCCCGCCCCCTGTACAGACCTTTTGGTCTTTGATATATGTTGGCATTTGTGGTAAGTTGATGCTGGGTCGACATCGGGCCTTACAGACTAGTCTTTTGTATTAATTGCCGTCGTTTATATCTGACGACGATACAGCTCATCAATCTCCAATGTACGAGTTGACACAGCGAAACAGCTCACCAATTACCAGTATACGAGTTGTCAGAGCATTTCCATCATAGCTCTCTAGATTTGTATCTAATACCGCTTATGTCGGTGCTAGGGCCGTGTGGTCATATCATCCAAGTTGCCACATGAACAGGTACAATAAAAGCGTACCTGAGATACAACACATATCACGAATCGTTAGATTCTTGGTATGTGCTTTAGAATAGGTTGA
>JAVTVY010004245.1:0-39542 GCA_036873755.1 Hanleya hanleyi | reverse complement strand
GTGGGTTTGCCTCGTACGGCTTATATGAAGCTCCCCTGTGATCGAATCTGATTGTTTTCAGGAACAAACTTAACCAACCAACGATGTCCGAAGGGATACTATTATACCTGGAGCCATTCGAAGCAAGAAGAAGACACAGAAGGAAAAATGAAGCGACATTTAGCTGAGTTTGTTCTAATTTTTCTACACACTATGGTTATATTTCTAAATTTTATGTTATCAGTCAACATGTTTACGGTTAATTGAGCGACCCTGAGGATATTGCAACGTTACCGTAGTAGTAGTAAGAGAGCAAATTCCTGCTCGAAAATGAGGCTAAAAAATTGAGGCTGATGACGTCACGGATGACGTCACATCCGGGTCAAAATTCAAAGGTCACATACGGGTCAAGTCACGTGAAGGTCACTTCCGGTGACGTCCGATCACGTGAAAAAAGTGATCTCACCCTACTTATAAGACCCCAGTGATCTTCGGAGAATGCATAGGGGTGGTCATTTTCAGGTAGCCCCGGGGTGGACAGGGAAGGTCCTTACTGGTGCAGTGGTCAATATTTAACCTAATGGGAAACCCACGCATCGACATTTGTGATATAGGGGGTGGCCCTTTGTATTTCTCGTCTCACCAGGTAGAACGCGATGGCAGGGGCCCCAAAGCCATTGGTTGAAATCTGTTAAAAAAAGTTCACATTTCACATGCGTATTGAGAAGGCAGATCGAGGTGGACGTTTTGGGGTCTGGGTGATCCCATAATGGTCCGATTGGGTCGATTGGGGTGTCATCGTGAAGCTCCCGTGGGGGAGCATCCGATTGGATGAGTGTGACGTGAAGCTGACGTCATTCCGCGCATGTGCAGTAAAAAGGGGCATGGGAATGGACGTTTTGGGGTTGAGGTGGGCCACTGTTGGTCCAAATGGGTCGAGGGAGGTATCAAAGTGAAGCGCTCCTCCAGTCCGATCATGTCATGGGTGGGTGCATGTAAAATTAGGATTGAGTTTGAACATATAAAATCCGGAAACACGGACTTTACCCCCAAAATAGGGAAAACCCTTATCAACCAGGTCTAGATGAGCTAAAATGGCTTCCCAGTCGATCGGAGCCTGCCGAGAGAGGCAGGGTGGGTTAGCGGGTACATGTAAAATTAGGATTGGGTTTGAACATATAAAAAGCGCAACACGGACTTTACCCTCAAAATAGGGAAAACACCTATCAACCAGGCCTAGTGGGGCCAATATCGGTCTCCTGCGGATCGGAGCCTGCCGAGTGAGGCATGGTGGGTTAGTGGGTGTATGTAAATTCAGGATTGGGTTTGAACATATAAAACTCGGAACACGGACTTCAGAACTAAACCATGGGGAATCATCCAGGAAATTGGATATGATAGTATCTGCAGTGTTGCATGTAAAATTAGGATTTGTCCCAAAAATATAAAAATGTGAAACACGCCCTTCACGTCTAAACCATAGGGAATCATGGTTGTTTTGGGGTTCCAGACCATCCCTGGACCAAATGAACTCCCACTGTTACGCCTTAACGCCCTATCATAGCGCCTTGACGCCATGATGTAGACCGATGAGAAAACAGCAGCAACATCAACAAGGATGACCGGTCAATCATTTAATTTTTCGCTCCATCACATCATACCCACGCTGGGGGATGTCCATGTCATCTGTGAAGTCACCGTATGAGGTCTTGTTTTGAAGTCCTCTTTGGGTAGCTTCGGATTGGACTGGTGTCTAGTCCGGTTTCATCATTCTGCGCATGCGCAGTCTGGCCGTAATTCAGAAAGCAGCAATTTTGGAGGTGCGTAGGGTGTGTGTGAGGGACCATCCGTGGTCGGGGCATCGTGTGATTGTCGAAGTGAAGCTCTCGTGGTGTAGACCACGACCAGAGGAATGTCGATATCATCTGTGACGTCATAGGTGACGTAATCAGTAGGAGTATTATCCAAAGTGGGCATTTTGTGTGCGTGAAGGAAGGTGTTTGAGGTAGAGATGGACCATCCGTTGTCCGAATGCGTCGTGTGAGGTGTCCTCTTGTAGCAACACCCACCAACGCCAAGCTTAACGCTTCAACGCCTGGTGAAATAGCTCAGAAGCTGTGATTTTCTAGATATTCCATGGAATTGTCACGAATTCATCGAAATGCAGTGACGCCCGTATACGCCCGTTTTTACGCTTTACCGCCCTATCTATACGCCTTAACACCCATCTCAACACTTTAACCCTCGTCTCAACGCCTTATCTAAACGCCTTAAAGTGCTAATGCAGCGAAATTTTTATTAAATAATTTGATTTTGTATTCTTTCATGATTAATTTGCTATATCCATGAGGAAAATCGAACAAGGAGAAGTTCTTATTTCAGATGGAAAAGGGCGTGCAATTGTGCTCCTAAGAGTGCGACCGTTTTCTTTGGCGTTGTTTACAAAATTATATATGCATGACGTCATAAGTATGACCGATCGTCAGCTCGAGTCTAGGCTCAGCATGGCGGACAGTGTTGGAGAGAGGCAAGCCCGTCCTCGTGGCCAATATACTGGTTTGCTTAATAAAAATTGTGAATTTAATGTTCATCGGGAAATTATGTATGACAAGGGAAACTGTTTATTATTAGACATACGTGTGAATGAATATAGACTGACCTTTATCAATTTGTATGGACCTAATGAAGATACATAAAGCCCCGCATCCGCGACCGAGCGAAGCCTACCGTGTGCAACCAGGCTAAATTGAATTCATTGCCACAGAAAAGATTTCAAATTCCACTGAGTAGTTCCATTATTATTACGCATTCTTGTCAAATTAATTACCTAGAACCTGGTCTATATCAATGCGTTTTGTACGATATTTATCAAATTTATCTGCCAGTGTCCGCATTTTGTTTGCCTGCATGAATGCATAGGCTGTACGGTGTATCACTTATCATTACACGGAAGGATGTCCAACTTCAAGAAAATAACGAAGATCGATCTTCATTATCCCCAGATTCTCAGAGATATATGTATTCTTCTTCCTATTACAATCATCTTATATTAGATCTAAAAACATAATATTATATGCTCTAAATTGGAATGAAACTATCACGACGTCTGAAGTGCTTTCTCCGAGGTGCGCGTGCTGCCAAAGCAAAAACAAGTCTTCGGTCTTCAATTTCAGATTCCGGTTTTTTCGTGCAAAAAGTGAAGGCTTCACTCTAGATCTATATTCTATTTGCGTGCCACAATATGATCTGTTATGAAAGCAAATGTAAACTGTTGATAAGTTTAGGCGGTATGAGAAAAGAAAAAGCTATTCAAAATTGTTGAATAATATGTTTTTATTAGAATTTATATTTGTTTTATATATTTTTCTGCAGTATCAGTAAAATTATCTTGCACCCTTCTCGTTTATTATCACATTAGACAATTTTTTAGTATTATGTAAATATTTCGGAATAATGTTGAGCTAATTTCATGTTTATTTTTTATTTCAGATACTCCCGAGAGACTCGTTTTTCAATGTTGTCTTTGCCCTGTTTGTTATTTAAATTGGGTTTTGTTGTTGTTTGAATCTTCTTTAGTTGAAATGTTTGAAATGTTAGTTTTCTCGGTATGTAAACTCCAATTTAATATTTTAGTATTTCTGAAATTATATTAGTGCATGGCATAGAGAAAGCTCTGTGCTCACTAATCTTTTTACTTGCCCGGTTGTCGGTATGATCGCGCGTGTATTCAACATGCAGTTGCTCAGACGATACAAACTTTGGAGATTTTTAAAATAATTTCTAATGCCAGGGGAATATTTTTGATGACGAATAATTGCACGTACAGAGTTTGGAATATATTGTGAGTTTCGACAGCTAACGTGTTATATTAACTGATAAATCCACGAAAACCCCGTTCCCTCGTATGTGAATCAGACAGTAACTGCATGCCTTCGTCCAACTACTGCCCACGAATTAAGGTAAGTAATAAATAAATCATTGTAAGTGGTCATGCAGGGACACGTGGCCGACTGGATTCTTTCTTTTATGGCTGGCACGTTACCATACGAAGACAGTGATGGATATTGAGAGTATTAAGTCACCAACAATGTGAAGGGATTGGCCTTCGCCATATGCTACGCGTATCGCTGGCTTGCTCGTCGACCGGCAGGTCATACTCATGACGTCACACAAAACATGGCGACCGTAAATGTCACACTTTATTTGATAACCCCCTTGTGTTTCGTAGCAAAATATAATATCTTCCTATTTAAAACTCTGTGAGAATTTTATTAACTTAAACCAGAAATCCCAAACCGTAAAATTTCATGATAAAAATGAAATTGACAATTTCGCTGCATTAGCACTTTAACGTCCATTGACCAGTCAATCGGCGGCTGGGGAAGTAACCCATCAGTGCAGCCATATGGGCATTCACGGCGTACACAACGCGGCATGTAAAAGCATGTAACAAAATATAGCACTATATATGACTCATTATGTCCATCATGATCAACGTTGGTCAGGATGGCCGAGTGATCTAAGACGCCAGTCTTAAGTGCTGGTTCACGTATGTGGGACGTGGGTTCGAATCCCTCTCCTGACACGCACTTTTTTCGTTATTCTTGGCCATGTTGTAAAACCATTGTACAAATATAGCACTATATATCAATCATTGTGACCACGATAGCCAGCGTTGGTCAGGATGGCCGAGTGGTCTAAGGCGCCAGTCTCAAGATCGATGAAATTGTCTTCCCCGGGGTATGAATATACTGGTCTGCACATGAAGGTGTGGGGTCGAATCCCACTCCTGACACACACCATTTTACAGGTTACACGGAGTCATTGAAATGAGAATGTTGTTGTTGAGATAGTGTAGTTTCTCAATTCCGGGTAAGTTAAAATCAAGGAAAGTAATCCAGTTTAGTAGTACAGAAAGCAGAAACTATCGGGTTTTACAACATGGCGAAGAATAACGAAAAATGTGCGTGTCAGGAGTGGGATTCGAACCCACGTCCCACATATTTGGACCAGCACTTAAGACTGGCGCCTTAGACCACTCGGCCATCTTGACACACGTTGATTGTGGACATAATGAGTCATGTATAGTGTTACATGCTTTTACATGCCGCGGTGTATACGCCGTAAATGTACTTATGGCTGCACTGACTGGTTACTTTCCCAGCCCGCGTAACAACGACCGTTGACGGGCGTCACTGCATTTCGATGAATTAGTGACAATTCCATGGAATATCTAGAAAATTAGAGCTTCTGAGTTATTTCACCAGAGCGTTGAAGCGTTAAGCTTGGCGTTGACGGGCGTTGCTATAAGGTGGCACCTCACACGACGCATTCGGACAATGGATGGTCCATCTCTACCCCAAAACCTTTCTTCACACCCCAAAATGCCCACTTTGGCTACTACTCCTGCTGATGATGTCACCAATGACGTCACATATCAGATGGACATTCCTCAAGTCGTGGTCTACACCACGAGAGCTTAACTTTGACACCTCACACGACGCCACGACCACGGATGGTCCCTCATACACACCCCACGCACCCCCCAAATTGCTGCTTTTCATACTACGATCAGACTGCGCATGCGCGGAATGATCAAACCGGACTAGACACCAGTCTTCCAGCGTGGGTATGATGTGATGGAGAGAAGAATAAATGATTGACCGGTCATCCTTGTTGTTGTTGTTCTCTCATCGGTCTACATCATGGCGTCAAGGCGCTATGCTAGGGCGCTAAGGCGTAACAGCGGGCGTTCATTTAGTCCAGGGACGGTCTGGACCACAAAACATCCATGATTCCTCATGGTTTTGGTGTAAAGTCCGTGTTCCGCATTTTATATTTTCGGAACAAATCTTAATTTTACATGCAAGCCTGTAGATACTCCAATACTCACTTCCCCGGATGATTTCCCATGGTTTAGTTGTAAAGTCCGTGTTCCCCTTTTTATATGTTCAAACCCAATCCTAAATGTACACACGAACACTATCCCACCCTGCTCTCTCGGCAGGCCCCGATCCGCCGGGGACCGATATTAGCCCCTCTAGACTTTGCTAATAGGGGTTTTCCCTATTTTAGGAGTAGAGTCCGTGTTCCGCTTTTTATATGTTCAAACCCAATCCTAATTTTACATGCACTCGCTAACCCACCCTGCCTCTCTCGGCAGGCCCCGTTCGGCTGGGAAGCCATATTAGCCCATCTAGACCTGGCTGATACGGTTTTTTCTATTTTAGGCGAAAGTCCGTGTTTCCGGATTTTATATGTTCAAACTCCATCGCAATTTTGCACGTACCCATCCATGACATGATCGCCCTGGAGGACGGCTTCACTTTGATATCCTCCACGGCCCATTTGGACCAATAGTGGCCCACCTCGACCCCAAAACGTCCATTCCTATGCTCCTTTTTTTACTGCGCATGCGCGGAATGACATCAATTTCACGTCGCACCCATCCAGTCGGATGCTCCCCCACGAGAACTTTACGATAACACCTCAATGGACCTATCTGGACCATTATGGGGCCCACCCAGACCCCAAAACGTCCACCTCGACCTGCCTGCCCAATGCGTATGCGCAATGCAAACTTTTCAATAGATTTTAACCAATGGCTTCTGGACCCCTGTCATCGTGTTCTACGTGGTGAGACGAGGAAAACAAGGGGTCACATTCTATACCGCAAATGTCGATGCGTGGGTTTCCCATTAGGTTAAACATTGCCCACTGCGCCAGTAAGGACCTTCCCCTGTCCACACCAGGCCTACCTGAAAATGACCACCCCTATGCATTCCCCGGAGATCACTGGGGTCTTATATGTAGGGGGAGATCACTCTTATTCACGTGACCGGACGTCACCGGAAGTGACATCCACGTGACATTTGACCCGAATGTGGTAATTGACCCGGATGTGTCGTCATCCGTGACGTCATCAGCCTCCTTTTTGAGCCTCATTTTCGAGCAGGAATCTGCTCTCTTACTACTACTTACCGTTTGCAATGCGTCTGTCTGTCT
Organism: Hanleya hanleyi; assembly: GCA_036873755.1. NCBI lineage: Eukaryota > Metazoa > Mollusca > Polyplacophora > Lepidopleurida > Hanleyidae > Hanleya > Hanleya hanleyi. Next base: position 32,558 of record JAVTVY010004245.1, on the reverse strand, counting down.
CTTTTGCCTTGACTTGGGTTAGTTGAATTACATAATCACCTTGTTTCGGTGAGATGCTCATATCGGTGATCTTTGATAACTGTCTATTGTCGGCCCTCTCGGTTTATTCTTCAGGGTGGTGCCTATTCCCTCTTGCTAGCTTTCTTGAATGGCCTGCCTGTCGAGTCATATGGTTGCTATTTTGTTGCCAGACGTCAATTGTTCACTCCTCTTACATATCACGCGAATTTCTTGGTCGACTGTCTCGGTTTAGTCTCTCGGATTATTTTCTGGGCTTACGTCCTTATCTGACCTTGCTGGTCGGAGTTTCTTTCTTGATGAAGCCGAACTGTGGCACATACTTTTCCAGTTGAGTGTGAAGGCCGGTATGCTCTCCGCATTCGCCTTGCCCCTAAATATTTAACGAGACGAGGCACTTTTGCATTCTTAATACGCAGCTCGACAAATTCATCAAAAATGTCTGTTCATTAAATGTTTGATCACCTATGTTTTCCGTGAAACCATATTTCTTTCATTTGATATTATCTGATGTGTACTTTAGCCTCCGTCCAATACTGACCGTATGATATAGATGGTGTTGACAGATCGGCTCTTAGTTGATACCGGTCAACTAAAACAGAACCAGTCCAACCACCAGGATATGCTGAAGATCGGACAATGATGGTCCATAAACTATAACCAACGTCAGGACTGCTGAAAATGAATTCTAAGCTAACCAACCGTTATCCTGGAACGATGACATCTATCAACTAAGAAGAGCCATTGTTTGAACCAGCCAACTGGTAACCTCGGATGATGATGGGACCTATCAATTAACCAATTGGTGATATCGGAGCATAGGATCTAACTAACCATTACCAGGTATACTAAAGGGCATTTTTATCTCGCCTTACGAAGTAAAGGGGAGATATTGTGAGGATGGAAACAGGATGTCGTCGTCGGTGTCGGTTGTCGGTGTCGGTGTCTCCTGCCTGCAAATGATAAGGTTTTTGGTTTAGCAAATTCAAAAAAATCTAGAAAAATTAGAATAAATATTAAAAAAATATAAAAAAAATATGGGGGTGGGTATGCCATCTGGGGGTACTACCCCTAGGGTGCTTCAATGTTATAATCCCTATGAATGAGTTTTGCGTTTAGCTGAAGTGCACATGTACATCTGTACCTAGAAAGCTTGTTGCAGTTGTCAGCTGTCATTGGATGATTATGAAACGTGGTACACATGTTTCTTATGATTAGAGGATGTACCTGTGCTATTTTTGAGAAGAAATATTAATTTTTCTCCAAATTATGGGAAATGATTTAGTTTTCTGCTTAGGTAAATTGTACATGTAGTCCTCTACATGTACATGGTAAGTTTGCTGCAGTTGTCAGCTCTCATTGGATGATTACGAAACTTGGTACACATGTTTCTTATGATTGGAGGATGTACGTGTGCTATTTTTGAGATGAAATATTAATTTTTCTCCAAATTATGGCAAATGATTTAGTTTTCTGTTTAGGTGAATTGTACATGTACATGTAGGCCTCTATATATATACATGTACATGGTAAGTTTGCTGCAGTTGTCAGCTCTCATTGGATGATTACAAAACTTGGTACACATGTTTTTTTATGATTAGAGAATGTACCTGTGCTATTTTTGAGATGAAATATTAATTTTTCTCCAAATTATGGCAAATGAGAGTTTTGCGTTTAGCTGAAGTGCACATGTACATCTGTACACCAGTTTGCTGCAGTTGTCAGCTGTCATTGAATGATTATGAAACTTGGTACACATGTTTCTTATGATTAGAAGATGTACCTGTGCTATTTAGGAGATGAAATATTAATTTTTGTTCAAATTTTGAGGGGTTTGTCTAAGTAATCTGCCAATAATGTACACCTGTACATGAAAAGTTTTCTGAAGCTGTTAGCTTTCATTGGATGAGTTTGACACTTGCTACCCAAGTTCAATGTGATTCGAGGATGTGCAAGAAATATGACATTAAATATGAAATTTTGTTCTAATTATTGCAGTTTAGACTTTGTACGTTTCCATTGATAAGGTTTTTGTTGGGCAAAAATTTACATGTCGATCTGTACATGGAAAGTTTGTTGAACCTTTCGTGGGATGATTATAAAACTTGGTGGACATGTTTCATGTTTTCCTAGGTCAGGGCTGTCCCGCAGTAATCCCACACGAGACTGGCCTATCCAGCAGTAATCCCACACAGGACTGACCTATCCAGCAGTAATCCCAAATGGCACTGGCCTATCCAGCAGTAATCCCACACGGGACTGACCTATCCAGCAGTAATCCCAGACCGGACTGACCTATCCAGCAGTAATCCCACATGGGACTGGCCTATCCAGCAGTAATCCCACACGGGACTGACCTATCCAGAAGTAATATGACACTGGACTGCAATATGCAGCAGTAATCCCACATGGCACTGACCTCTCCAGCCATAATCCTACATGGGACTGACCTATCCCGCTGTAATCCCACACAGGTTTAGCCTATCCAGCAGTAATCCCACAAGGGACTGGCCTCCCCAGTCATAATCCCACACAGGATTGCCGTATGCAGCAGTAATCCCACACGACACTGTCCTATCCAGCATTAATCTCAAACGAGACTCGTCTATCCAGCAGTAATCCCAGACAGGACCAGCCTATCCAGCAGTAATCCCACTCGGAACTGGACTATCCAGCAGTAATCCCACAGGGGACTGGTCTAGCCATCAGTAATAACACACGGGACTGGTCCATCCAGCAGTAATCCTACACAGGACTGGCCTATCCAGCAGTAATCTCACATGGAACTGACCTATCCAGCAGTAATCCCACGGCACTGACCTATCCAACCTACATGGGATTAACTTGTTTGCCGTTAATCCCACATGGGACTGATGTTATTGTCTGTACCAGATAATCTATTCCAGACATTATTGTCTGTACCACATCACCTATTCCAGAAGTTATTGTTTGCTCTACATGTATGCTTTCATTACTGCTGCAGCTTCAGCGGATGACCCCGCAAGGCGAGATGGTGGGGTTCTCAGAACGCTTGTTACAATGGTAGCTTAATTAATTCGGGCATTTCACGGTACCGTTTACAACGTGTCTGCATGCTCCAATACCCTGACTTGAGCTACTCTCGTTTGAATATTTTTGGTTCACTTTCTTACTCTTTTCGTCGCTGTATATCAGTTTCTTCATTGGCTTCTTTCTTGGTTTTCATTTGATGTCTCCGTTTTCTGGTGATATTTTAAAATTTGGGCTGCCCTTGCTGCTTCAATCTTTGAAGCTGATAGGCCGCAAATATACTTCCTTAATTAATCATCATTACAGTTAAACTTTACTCCCTCGACCCGTTCATAAATCTGATTAACCAATTAACAACGGTAACGAGCCCTCGTGTTTATATGTACATGTCCGTAAATCCCATTGTTCAATCTTGTCTCCGAAGAATTTATAGCCTGAAAATACCATTTTGCCAAGGTAAAGAAGTACATCGTCCCTAATGCCCTTTTTCGTCTTTGATTATGATTTTAATGAAGTAGTTTATTCGGAATCCAAAGATATTATTAGACCACACTGTTGTCCTATAATATATTCGGAAACGGTCATGCTGAATTTATATATCATATTTCATCATCAAGTCGAGTATTCAATCAGTTCGTCTGTACCAGGAAATGTTGTTCTCACCTCTTCAAATTCTCTTCTGGGTTTAAATTGTTTGTTCTTTCCATTTTAGTGGAATCTACACAACATGGATGTCAACAAGAGAAACGAGAAACAGCTCAATGGGCACAAAGTCTGCTCAGATGTTGGGATGCAGCCACAGAAGTGTCTTGAACTAAAGGGAAGTGTCATCATAGTGATTTAGTGTATATGAGTAATGTAAGACAAAGGTTGCTTAAATGGGGTGCTGGAAAGATTCACGTGTGGTATAGACCTACAAATGGAAGGAATCTCTATGATCCTTCACGAAATGTTTGTAATATAATTGGGATTTTTTGACATAAAGATATTGACAATCACAGACCACTGCAGTAACTGGTTGCATCAATTCTTCACCAAAATGACTGTGGATTGCCAATATGTAGACCTTTTTAACGTTTAATCTCGATTCATATGAGGAAGTGGTTAGGATATATCCCATAAAAAATGTTATTCAGTTGGTCAAATAAGGATTTGCAGCTTGTCTCTGGCTAGTATTATTGACAAATTGGTAAAATTATGCTTTACATCTTGTCTCTGTCTAGCATTATTGAAAAATTAAGATAGAAAAACAAGATAACAGGTTTAAAACTCGGTACGGTGCACCTACTTTTTCAAATCGACAGCTTTTTGTCGTAATAGTGTGAAGCAAAATGTCTTCTATATCTGTGGACAACAAAATACTCCATTTTATAAGTTGATTGAATATTCCAACAATATGGGTCACGTGATCGGTTGCAAAAGTTTTAGGCCAGAGATCTCTCGGCGATTTCTGAGGCGGGTTATAGAGACATCGACTCTTCACAATTATCAAACTGTTTGCAGAAGTTGCTGAAAAATAGGGCACATAAATGTGTTGGATGGAGCCGCCAGGCACATGTAAGTAAAAATATTGCGGAACTGACCTGCAAACTGGATGTTGAGGCATCATGGCTCAGTACTGGGACGATCGAAGACCCGACAGTTGGCTATGTTCTTATTCCAAAATAATGCATCACTGTTCCAATACACTCTACATGTAGATATGGACACAGTTTAACAGAACAGCGCGCCCTCACTGAAACACCCTGGTATATAGGAGATAAGCGATTTTTGTAACTCCGTTACATACTTAATACTCAGATTTCACCCCCCCCAATAATGTGTTGATGAACTAAAGCAGGTTGACGTTAAGCAGGAGTAGGACGTGCAGCAAAGCCCACAGTTCGGTGGTTGTGCAACATATGCATTCCTGAAAAACATATACAAGTCTCTAATAAACTAATGTTTCTTGCATTGTACACGTGACCTAATCAAAGTATGTACAAGTGTGAGTTATTATCATAGAAGTTACTATCGAGGTGGGGCAAAGAAACAGTGGCCAAATCTCCTTCTCTAAAACACCTCTCCTTGCCACTAGGCCATGTTGCCGGCTTCATGACACTGTCTTGATTTCATCCCTCAAGAGTTTATCGACATGCCTCTGTTTATGGCTTAGATCTGAATGTATATATATATTTACAAAACTTCGCTTCCACGTTTTACAGCTTTGCTTAGCCGAGAAATTTTAATGTTTTGAGGTGTAACTTCCATTGATCTGAATATGTCGGATTTCTCTCCAATTATTGGGACTTCTGTCCAAGTCTCGGGGAGTTTTTGGCGGGTATGTTTTCGCTATCTCTAAGGCTATAGATTGCTGAAACTTACCACACCATATTTTTGGGTCAAACTCCACTGGGAATTGTAAAAAGAAATCACAGTTCAAAAAACTCGTTTTTTATGTGTTTTCTTCACAAAACTTGCATGATAAACTAGAAAATAATAATCGGATGTGAAATAAAATCGCCTTTGCTCACTTTTCCTCGCAGAAAAGTTAAAAGTTTAGACTTTTGCAAAAAAAAACTAAGTATAAAATGGGTTTTTCTTTTGAAGAACATCTTTATTATGCAATCTCAAAAGCTTCCTGCTTCATGAGTTTGTCTCAGTTATTCCTGTTTGTTTGTTGCAGATTTGGAACTACAAGATTACTGTAAACATAATAAAATGAACTAGTGGTTCAGGCAACAAAAACATTTCTCTCCATTCGCTCTCCACCAGTTTAACACAGCAGTCCTGGAATGTGTGTTCGTGTGTATGTGTCTTGGGGGGAATATTGACCTCCTTTTCTCCGGAACGCAGCATATTTGGGTAATTTTGAATCTTTTTGCATATCCTCCTCTCCCCCAAGCAAAGGATCATGGATAAGTTCAAAATGAACAAAAGCAATTTTATCTCGCATCAAATTAGTATTCGCTAATTTACCATGCAGTTTTTGCTGGGAAATTACATCAATAAAGAATTCTAAAACCGAAAAATAGACAAAAATGCCCTTTTTAGAAAATGACGTAACTGCGACGTCATCATGCTGCTATCTTGGATTTTATTAACATTGTGGTAAGTTTCAGCTCACTAGCTCAAGGGGTTAGAAGAATATTTACGAGTAGGGAGTAGAAATGAACCCCCAGTCCTGGACATGTTCCTAGAAGCCAAGACCAGATAGTGTCCTATCTTGCCGATCATCGTCACTGTGTAATGCTCGGATTCGGATCTTTTTGACTTACAGGCGTCAAATCCGACGTTAAATATTCAGTTTTCGTCCGCCAAATAATTACCGCGGCGAAAATCAAGATCTCAAGATCGATGAAATTGTCTTCCCCGGCGTATGAATATAGTGGTCTGCACATGAAGGCGTGGGGTCGAATCCCATTGAAATGAAATGTTGTTGAGATAGTGTAGTTTCTCAATTCCGGGTAAGTTAAAATCAAGGGAAGTAATCCAGTTTAGTAGTACAGAAAGCAGAAACTATCCGGGTTAATATGGAGTGTAGGGTGTTATCTTGAAGCTCTCGTGGTGTAGGCCACGACTTGAGAGATTTCCTTGTCATCTGCAACGTCATTGGTGACGTCATCAGTACGAGTGGTAGCGAAATTTTGATTAGTCGACCAATATATTTCGACTGAGGGACACGAGTTGGTTTGGTGGTGGCGTTGGTGGTGTGTGATGGTGGTAGTAGTGGTGTGGTGGTGGTAGTAGTGGTGTGGTGGTGGTGGTGTCTGCACATATATGGATTAACTCGTGTCCCTCACCAGTCCGCATGTATTGGTCGACTTATCAAAATTTTGCCAACACCCGTACTGATGACGTCACCAGTGACGTCGCAGATGACCTGGAAATCCCTCAAGTCGTGTTCTACATCACGAGAGCTTCAAGATAACACCCTGCACTCCATATTAGCCCCGATAGTTTCTGCTTTCTGTACTACTAAACTGGATTACGTCCCTTTACTTTGAGACCCAACATTATCTCAACAGGAACAACATTCTCATTTCTATGACTCCGTGTGACCATTAAAATGGTGCGTACCAGGAGTGGGATTCGAACCCACACCCTCATGTGCGGACCAGTATACCCATACCCCGGGGAAAGCAATTTCATCGATCTTGAGACTGGCGCCTTGGACCACTCGGCCATCCTGATCAACGCTGATTATCGTGGTCACAATGAGTCATATAGAGCATTTGTACCACGGTTTTACAACATGGCGAAGAATAACGAAAAATATGCGTGTCCGGAGTGGGATTCGAACATATTTGGACCAGCGCTTAAGACTGGCGCCTTAGACCACTCGGCCATCTTGACAAACGTTGATTGTGGACATAATGAGTCATATATAGTGTTACATGCTTTTACATGCCGCGGTGTGTACGCCGTAAATGTACTTATGGCTGCACTGATTGGTTACTTCCCCCAGCCGATCGATTGACTGGTCTATGCGCGTTAGGGCGTTAGCATAGGCCGTTAGGGCGTTGAGACGTGCTTTAGGGCGTTGAAACGGGCGTTGAGGCCTACAGATATGGCGTTGAGGCGTAACAACGAGCGTTGACGGGCGTCACTGCATTTCGATGAATTAGTGACAATTCCATGGAATATCTAGAAAATCAGAGCTTCTGAGTTATTTCACCAGGGCGTTGAAGCGTTAAGCTTGGCGTTGACGGGCGTTGCTACAAGGTGACACCCCACACGACGCATTCAGGCAATGGATGGTCCATCTCTACCCCAAAAGACCTTTCTTCATACCCCAAAATTCCCACTTTGGCTACTACTCCTGCTGATGATGTCACCAATGACGTAACAGATAAGATGGACAGTCCTCAAGTCGTGGTCTACACCACGAGAGCTTAACTTTGACACCTCACACGACGCGATGACCACGGATGGTCCCTCATACACAGCCCGCGCACCCCCAAAATTGCTGCTTTCCATACTACGATCAGACTGCGCATGCGCAGAATGATCGAACCGGACTAGACACCAGTCCCCCAGCGTGGGTATGATGTGACGGAGAAAAAAATAAAATGATTGACCGGTCATCCTTTTTGTTGTTGTTCTCTCATCGGTTACATCATGGCGTCAAGGCGCTATGCTAGGGCGTTGCGGCGTAACAGCGGGCGTTCATTTAGTCCAGGGATGGTTTGGACCCCAAAACATCCATGATTCCTCATGGTTTTGGTGTGAAGTCCGTGTTCCGCATTTTATATTTTCGGAACAAATCTTAATTTTACATGCAAGCTTGTAGATACTCCCATACCCACTTCCCCGGATGATTCCCATGGTTTAGTTGTAAAGTCAGTGTTCCCCTTTTTATATGTTCAAACCCAATCCTAAATGTACACACGGACACTATCCCACCCTGCTCTCTTGGCAGGCCCCGATCCGCCGGGGACCGATATTAGCCCCTCTAGACTTGGTTAATAGGGGTTTTCCCTATTTTAGGAGTAAAGTCCGTATTCCGCTTTTTATATGTTCAAACCCAATTTAATTTTACATGCACTCGCTAACCCACCCTGCCTCTCTCGGCAGGCCCCGTTCGGCTGGGAAGCCATATTAGCCCATGTAGACTTGGTTGATAAAGTTTTTTTTTTATTTTAGGCGAAAGTCCGTGTTTCCGGATTTTATATGTTCAGACTCAATCGCAATTTCCCATGTACCTACCCATGATATGTGCGATATAAATGAACAAAAAAATTATAAGTTGCAAAACAGCAATAAAACCCAGTCCAGGAATTCACCAGTCTACTGAAAAACTTTAGTATCAGTTTTCTCCTTTAAAGCAGATTTCGGCAAGTCGTTTCAAATTTTATTCTTTTTTTTCAAATAAACCCGTCATTCATATACAATGTGATGGTTTTGTTAAAAGAACATTTCCACGCAATCATGAAAGCTTTCTCGTTTATTTTGTTGTGAAAACGTTTTGGGTTACAGAATTGCCACAACGATGAAAGGGAGATAATCCATCTGTCTAATAATTTCGGCTATGAAGCACCGAATGGGTCGTTGTCGAGTTTCGGCGCTCGCACCAGAACTTAGTAGTTAGGGAGGTGATAGCTGTGTTGATAGCATAGGGCCTAGTCTCTTGTGTTTTTGAATTCGACTGTCGTTAGAAGGATTAGGTTTAGAGTTAGATTTTTTTTAGATATTTAGGTTCATAGTTTAATTATTCAGTTTAGGTTCTTAGATTTGTTTATCAGGGATTAGGAGTTGTTCTCAACCCGACAATGACCCAATATGGTAATAACAAAAATTCACCTCTTTTCTGTAATGCTGCCAGTTTAATGTGGTTTGTGCACGGCTACGTTAACTTGGTTGACATTCAGTCACTGGTGATACTGGAAATTGATACAAAATTAATATTTGTGGCGGTTTTGGAACTACGCGATTGCTGAAAACATAATCAAATTGCCTGTTATTCCAGAAGACCACTTTTCTCAGGTTTAATGTCCTATCTTGCGATCATGGCTGTGATGCTTGGATTCTGATGGTGCTTTATATCTATTACAGGCCTCAGATCCGACATTCGATATTGAGCCGTTGTCCAAATATGCATGAAACGGAAATTTGAATATTGACCCACAAGTGCAATTTTCAATTTGAAGTAGGGTATATCTGTCACGATCATCCAATCCTCAAAAAATGGACATTTGTTCGGTAACATTTTGTAAAATTTATAGAAAAAAAAGGAATTATTTTGCGACATGTTCAAATCACATTGCTCATTCATTTTTCCCGTGTCTTCTTCTGAAATATTCTTCAACCTGAAATTATTTTCCAGGGCTTGGAATTCTTAAGATCTATTTCAATGGTTGAAATGAAAATATATTTGTACTTTTGTGTGGCCCGTCTCGCATTACCTAATAGATGAATGGTGTTCGTCGATATCAACCAGAAGCCGAGGTCTGCCAACTTACCATCATCAGTAGGACCACAAGGACGCACAGAAGATTGTGTGAACCAGCCAGTCGGTAACCTAGGACGATGGTGTACATCTACCATATAGCCAGTGTCCGGACATGCTGGAGACCAACCAGCCATTTTTTAGACTACAATGTTACAACTGGATACGAAAACTGCTGAATCATGAAAATAATTTTATGAAGAAACCATTTAAATTAAAAAATATTAATTGAATAATGTGGATACATATACTGTTAACTCTACCAGGCCTAGGGGGGACCATTATGGCAATCTACTAAACTTTGTATCCTATCTCCGGAAAGACAAAAAGAGAGCGGACACTCCGTGACTTTATAGCTTATCCTATCAGAGTCCTCTTGAGCTTATTTGCAGGACAACTCACGGCAGAGGATCATAGGTAAATTAAAAATGGCGGCCATGCGATGCACCAAAAAAGTGATGTCTTCAAAATTTATCTTCAAACTATCTGCCCTTCTGTAAAGGAAAGTGGGCAAAAATTATTTTATTTCACATCAGACTATTATTTACTAATTTATCATGTAGTTTTTTGAGAAGAAATGATATCAATGCAAAACCAAAAATCTGACGCCAAAAATATGCCTTTTGAAAATGACGTCACTGTGACGTCATCACAGCAGCCACCTTGGATTTCTTTATACTTTCTCATAGTGCCTGACCCAAGGTTATAGTGTTGGAAGTTTCAGCCCCCTTGGCCAGATAGGGTTAAGCCTCATCAGAGGCTGCGTTGGTCCAGTGACCTTTCATGGCACACAGTGAAATAAGCATTCGTTCTTGTAAACATCTACATTCTAAACATATAGAGATGATAATTTGGTATCGTTTTACTCCCACTGACCATGAAGCAACATGTTTTTAGAAAATTTAAAAAAAAATAAGAAGTTAATTTAAAACCAATTTTTTCTTTCAATTAACTTGATAATTTAATAATTATTTCAGGTCAAATGAATGTGACATGTTGTCGTTGCTGACATCTTATCGAACAACCTATACATTGTGAAAAAAAAATTCTGTTTATCTTTTATGGTATTGGTTTTTGTACGGTGGCTTGTTAGGGCCATGCATTGATTTTTGCAATTTTCTGCCTTTTACCAGTTTTCAAGATTTCTCTTTCGCGTTTTCTGTAATTTCTTGCCATTGACATCGATTCATTTCCGAGATATAAAGTTGTTTTCTGGTTTTAACAATTTCTTCTATCCATTTTCAAGCGACTGCAAAAATCGAACAACCATGTGAAAACACTAAAAATTAGCAAACATCGAAAAAGTATTGCAACCGCGGTGGAAAGTATTTCAACCGCGGTGGAAACTGTTTCCACGGCGGTGGTAACAGTATCCACGGCGGTGGTAACATTATCCACGGCGGTGGTAACAGTATCCACGGCGGTGGTAACAGTATCCACGGCGATGGTAACAGTATCCACGGCGGTGGTAACCGTATCCACGGCGGTGGTAACCGTATCCACGGCGTTGGTAACAGTATCCACGGCGGTGATAACAGTATCCACGGCGGTGGTAACAGTATCCACGGCGGTGGAAATTACACGCCATTTTCTGGGTTTTTTGCTATTTCTGATGTTTCACGCAATTTTCGAGGTTTTCGCTAATTTCCAGTGTTTTCATGTGGTCGTTTGAATTGTACTTGTCTCTTGAAAATGAATTTCCAGCGTTTTCGTGTGGAAATTGTTGCAGTTTCTTGAAGAAGAAACATGTTATGCGAAGGGGATAACGGGTCACGTCCAATAGATCGAGACGGTTTCTCGATAAACGAGTGAAACCGATAAATATCTTGTCTCGGAGGGTCCGGTTATCTGTATTGGCTGTTGTCCCGGTTTGCTCCCGGTTTTCTTTCGAAGTATAAGACCGTCTCGAATTCCTTCGAAATAAGTCGACTTGCTTTGTGAATGGAATCGAGATGCCATCAAATGAACGTTTGATCCATTCGGGGGGCGTATGCTCGCTATATATACTTCTCTTTGGTACAGAGTTCGAACTCGGCGATACATAAAAAAAAACACGAATAATAAATTAGATTCAACAAATTTATTATTATTTGCTATTCACTCTAGCAACGTGTAATCGCATACTTTTTCTGACAGCGCAATTTCTCTTCGCGGTATGTAAAGAGAGAAAGAAACACTACCAAGCGAAATTGCATAAGCTAGTTCACTATCATTCAGTGTAACTTATTTCCAACCTGTTTTTAAAATGTGAATCCCTTGATGAAATACACCTAGGAACTGCGCTTTGAAATATATCCTGCAAGTCTACAATAAAATTTCGTATGTTCCTCTGAAAATACATCAGAATGGGTGGACCTTATTGCAAAAATTATGTGATAGCATCTCGACTTTCCCCGAGATTTCCCCGGTATTCCGAAATACAGTGGCTTAATTTGAAGGCCACATAAGCGGCTGGTACATGTAATTCACTGGAAAACGGAGAGTTTAAACATAAGCACTCGATCGAAGTGTTTGAGCATTCCCTGTAGCATTCCCTATTACAACACGCGGTATCTTTGATAGAAAAATGTATGTGACAGTTGGACTAAAGCGCAATTGCACTCTGAATTGGACGATAATTACATTCATTACTTGGTTAATTTGCTAGACGTAGGAAATCAAAAATAAATAATAAAACTTGAGTATATTATAAATTGCCGCCAAAAGTGGTGTTTCACTTTTTTCACAAACCGACTGTGGTGCGAATTATCAAAACCTTTTGTTTATATTGTCAGTATTTCCGTTAACCTCTTGCAGTCAAGCTTATATCAGAAATAAATTTTGTTGATATAATCTCTTTATTCGAACTATATCACAAGACAGTATTCCTCAGAAATATGGAATCTGTAATGAATAATACCAAATTATAAAGCAAATTATTTACCGAGGTTAATAAACCGGAAAAACATTCAACATAACTTTCATTTTTCGGTTGAAACGGTCCATGTTTGGTTCGAGGTAATTTTATAGAACAATAATTAACGCATGCTTCCATACCATTGTTATTCAGTATTCATATCCAGTAGATATTTCATTTATTCCGCGTCAGATACAAGTCGAATATGCATTCAATTATCGACGAGAGAGAAGATCATTCAATTATATATTCATAATTTATTTTGGGGGGCGATATGCTTATACGACGAGCGCCTCAAAAATATGGTACACTCACAAATTAGCGACAACAAAACATCGACATATAGAAACCGGGACCCCCTTCGAGATTGCCGAGCAATTGCTTGCCCATCTCGAAAACCGGGACGCTTCGATCGACATCGAACTGGGAGCAAACCGGGAGACGTCGCCAGGGGTCCCGGTTCTGCCCTCTCAGTTTCAACCGAAAAATTTCTCCGTCCATCTCAAAAGCATCGAGAAAGTGTCTCGACTACTTGGACGTAGCCCCTTAAACATTAGAGATTTGTTCGATGAGGAGGGAGGACAGGTGAATTTCAATGAGGTAAGAGAATTATATAATATTAAAGGGACTATACTTGGCTACACTAAGTTAATAAGAAGCATCCCAACACAATGGATAGAAAACATAAGCACATAAATTACGTCAAATGGCCGCCTTGAACCGTCAATTACTATTCATATTCTTGTCCCTGCATGTCAGCAAAAAGGTGGTCGCCGATATTACGATATTATTTATCATGAACCAAGCTGTACCATTCTGAATAAATAATCAACTGGGTGTCTGTTTACTCCAACTTTTATTGTAATAATTATAATAATATATATATAATACAGAGATCTAAACCATCGAATACTACATAGCATCATAGCAAAAAAGTCTTTTGACATACAATATGTATTAGTGAAGATGATAAATGCGAATAATGACATACAGAAAAATAAACTATAGAACATTTACTATTATACTGTGACCGTATCAAACCACTGTGGAACGATTTGGAGAAGAGCTTTACAAATTAAAGTTGGCATGAGAGAGCTTATATCTTCTGAGAATATTATTTTAGGCTGGGATATGAATCGGTGCGCTGTAAACACTTTGATATTGTTAACAAAGAAATAGGTTTATAATAAATAATATTATAATATATATTCATAAGCAAAAGTTTAAATTTAGGCATCCTGATGCCGATCTTTAGAAAACGGTATTACTCTGAAATGCTTATAAGCAAACCGAACTTCTCGAAAACAAAATTCCAAATGAAATGGGCATTATTAAAAAAAAAGTATTCCATTATTCCCCACAAGTGATGGATATTTACTGTATTAATAATCTATTGTTTAATGTCCAATGCAACATCAACATCAACACAATAGTGTTGAATCTACTCTACCATATTATAATGTATACCTGTTTTGATATGCAGTACATAATATTGGAATAAATTATCGTATTCTATTATCGTCACGCGAAGAATGCTTTTGCAAACATTTTATTCCCAATTTTATAAGTTATTTTTCAAGTTATTGGATAAACATACCCGAAAATGCATGGATGAATCGTGAATGTAAATCACAACACTGACTTTTTGTTCGCCTATATTCTGTTGGGGGAAAACTGACCTTCTGTCGTAAAATTCAGGATTTTAGAATAAGAAAGTAGGGAAAGACCCAATACAACCATGTATTATGATATTAAGAAAGAGTTTGATGCTCAGCAAGGTATGTAGGACTGTCCTATTAACCCTGCCTGGCCTGGGGGGGGGGAGGGGGGGGGCGGAAAGTGCCTCCCTAGTGAACTTTTCTCTGCTGCTCCGAAACGACAAAATCGAGGAGGCTGAATCTTGGTGACTTAAGCTTAATTTATTGGGGTCATTTTGAACCTATTTTAATATACCCCCGGGCGGAGGATCATGGGTAAATTCAAAATGGCGGCCATGTGGTATCCGCGAAAGTCGTGTTTTCAATATTTTCGCTCCATTTCTTCACATTTTCCTTGCCTAAATGGCCTTGAAAGTATTTTATTTATGCAAAACTAATTATTCTATATTTTATTTGATTTTTTTCGAGAGAAAAATCGGGGAAAATGAAAATTTCGAAAAATCGACCCAAAAAGGTCGGAAAATGGCTTCCGAGAAGATGACGTTAAATGCTCTATCTCCTGCATATACCTCGTTTGTCACCTCGTTGTCCTATAGATGCAAATGGGTCAATAAGGCCTTATTGATAACTCTTTCTCAATATATTGTTATTTATTTATTTATTTCTCTGCTGTTAATAGTTATTTTCTCAACATATTATTATCATTTTAAGTTTCAATATGTTGATATGCTTCAATATGCTGCATTCTATTGTTATGTGTTTATTAGTATTACGTTGCTTTGGGTTATTACACTGGTTAACTTGGAAGGTGGTAGTAGCACTCACTTGGACATATATAAGACAAATTATCATATATCTCATCAATCAATCCCAATAATCGAGTGTTCAGCTAAATATTCATAAGTGTTACGAAAATATGTTATCCCCAACAAATGACGACTGCCCATTAGCTCGCCCCATGGATAATAATGCACTCGTTCAGTCATGGTAATATTAAAGTATTTCCCCCATCTTCCAACTCCAATTGAATAATCGTCTTTTGTGTTACACATTGGCGGTGGCGGTAGGGGGGATGTAAACATATGAAAATATCACTCTAAGAAAATGTGATATCACTGGGGTCATTTGATCAGAATGCTCAATTTTCAAACTCTTGTTGATTGAGATTCCGAGGAATCGGACTTATCCACGTTATCACCATCGCTAACCATCTCAGAATTTCTGCTAGCGTTTTCGCTGTCGTTAACATTTCGGGGTTTACTGTTCGCGTCATCGTTGTCGTTAACATTTGAGGAAACATTACGGGGATTTCTGGTAGCGTTGCCTTTCATGTCTTCTAGTATTTTCTTCATATCTTCGCTACTGTCAGTCGGATGTTTCACTGAAATTAAATAAAGAATGATACTGTTACGAGCAAATGCTACTACTTGATGCTATGCTTGAATTCAGTACTTCAAGATGGTTGTCACGGACATCAAAGATAAATCGCTTATCATGACCATGCCTGGTTATTACGGGTCCCAGACACATTAGTAAAATAATAATAATACATGTAACTATGACCTTTTCCAGACTCTGTGTCCATACGAATGAGAAGAGAAGACAAACATATACACTGAAACTGTCTAACTCTCAAACTACTTAAGAGAGCTATGTTTACCAAACCAAAACTGGGAAGCTTTACAGTTCAAATAGCAACTTGTTCCAGAACTGAAGTCTGGAAGCAAAAATACTACTGGGATAAAGCTCACAGCTCCAGATTATTCGACTTCGAAAACGGTAACTTTCTCCCACAGTAATTCGGAGAATGAATGTTAGTAACACCACAGCCACCAGTCTGATATTCCTTACAGGAATTCCGCCCACATAAAATGTTCAAAATCACGAGTACTATGCGGTCACGGAATAATTATATCAAGAATTGAAATATTGTTACTGCCTGCATAGGTCGTATATAGCCCTATTTGCCTCTCTTTTATTGTTATGTCGTACCAGACTATTTCAGGCTGTGTGGAAGTGGAGCGAGTCTGTTAACCCTATCTGACCTAGACTTTTTGCGACACGTCCAGGCCTGGGAAGGGGCCATTTCGTCCCCCCCCCCACAATTATTTTTCTTACCCCTTGAGCTAGGGAGCTGAAATTTACAACACTATATCCTTTGGACAAGCTCTACCAGAAAATGTAAAAAAAAATCCAAAATGGCCGTTATGATGACGTCACAGTGACGTCATTTTCACAGGCATTTTTTTGGCCGATATTTCGGTTAAATTTTTTTTATTCTTCATTTATGCAATTTCTCCGCAAAAACTGCGTGATAAATTAGTAAATAATAATGTGATGTGAAATAAAATATTTTTTATCCACTTTTCATCGCGGAAAAGCAGAAAACTGAGGAAAACATTATTTTTCTGGCACCTCAGGTGGCCGCCATCTTGAATGTACCCATGATCCTCTCCTCCCGGGGGCTATGCAAATAGACTCAGATATGACCCCAATATGATAGTGTCAGCTCTCAATTCTTTGTCGTTGCGGAGATAGCGCAGAAAGTTTGGTAAGGGGGCCATTGTGCCCCCCCCCCCCTCAAGCCTGGTAGGGTGAAACGGAGCATGCGCTATGTTAGGTTGTACAGGCCTATCTGAATTCTAACTGGCTAACACTAAGGCCAGCTTTTGGCACATTTAAGAACCAGAAGGCGAAAAGGTGCTGGGATTGGCTTAGGAATACTCTATGCAGCGTGGATAGTACGTTTACCTTTATCGTTGGATTGAATCATATAGTTACAAAATGACATATCTGTGTTTGCTCATGTAGACCAAAATATGCCGAAACCCAAGTCGATTTTTCCTGATTTCATCTGTTAAAACTATTACTATTTTCAGCTGATTTCTAAGTTCAATTTTCGTGTAATACCGTTAAATCTACCTGGCCTGGGGCCACTCTCCGTTCCCCTGTGTGTCTTTCGCTCCTATCTCCGGAACGACAAAAAAATAGAGCTGAAACTCCGTGGCTTTGTTGGCAACCATATTGAGGACATTATGAAACTATTTGCATGACCATACGAGCCGAGGATCATCGGTAAATTCCAAATTGATGTTTTTGTCAGATTTCTTCAATTTTAAATCTATTTTATTCCATGTTAGATCATTATTTACTAATTGTTCATGCAATTTTCTCGAAGAAAAACCAATAATTAAAAATTCGAAAATTTTGACCGAAAAATCGTCAAAAAAAATGCTCTTTCTGAAAATGAAGTCGTCGTGACGTCATTATGGCGGCCACCTTGCATTTTTTACATTTTCGTGTAGAGCTTGACCCAAGGAAAAAGTGTGGTCAGTTTCAGCCCTCTAGCCTTAGCGATAGCAAAAATGCATAGGGGGCACTTTCCCCCCCACCCAGGCTGCGGTACACCCCAAATCGCCCCGACCAGAAAGGGTTAAAGAACAAATATCCGTGCCGGCATGGTCATGCTGTTCGATAGGCGAAATCATAGGCGATTAAACATGTATCCGGTCATAATGGTTAACAGAAAATCGAAAAAACCCCACACAGCCCCCTTGCAAGAGCAGTTAAAAAGCTAAACAAAAAAGAAGTCGCCTAGTACCGGGTCTCTCGACCTGGAAAGAATAGCTGCAGGGGGATAGTTGTAATAAAGGTGAGTTTCAGCAGCTGTAGTTCTGAATTTGATACTATTCAATTTGTGAACATCTATTTCGTCGTGAACGGCGAGTTTGAACGGCATGAATATTGCAAATGTGTGAATTCACACACGCAGTTTTTGTTTCGTGAACAGCAACAACAATAACAACAACAGCAACAAAGGGCTATCACAAGCTATTCTTTCAGTCATAATTCTTACTAGGACATTCAGGTGTTCAGAAGGGGTCTTCTGCGGAATAAATTCGTTACACGGTGTGTCAGTGACTCAATACAGAAATATATGGGGTCAGTGATTTTATATTGGGCTCGGCTGACGCATCGCCAGATATAAAATTTACTTACCTCATATATTTCTGTATTGGGTCACTGACATACCGTGTAACTAAAACTATTACACCAACTTTTCAGATGTCAATTTTATAAAATTAACGCGTGGATTATTAGTGAGACTGAGCAGGCAAATTATGTTATTATACCCAAACCAGACGGAGATATAAGACTGACAAATGACTGCAGTTGATCAGAATATTTGTCTATAAATAGCTATAATTCCTATCTGGACCCTGTCCGATAAAAAGTTTTTGATAGCGCGGCCCAACTTAAGACTCCCGGTGTTATATAATAAAAGCTGATCTGAAGACGGTATATCAGTCCGTCCCTAAAAATCAAAATAATCACAAAATGGTGACGAGTGGCTTCACAAAATATACAACTCATTTGGGGACAGGGACAAAACTAATAAAGTATCCAAAACCTGATCACCTTATTTAAACCATAAGGAATAGGAACTTACGTGAATAAAGTATAAGGGTATCCACGACCATCCTCAAAACGTTGAAGAAGCAACAGGCAGTCATGTAGGCCACAAACATAACAACCTGAAAAGTCAATATTCCATATATGTATAAATATACATGTATTATCTTCTTGACTTATGAACATGTATTGCAAACTTGTTTTGCACTGAACGCTGCATATTCCAGAAATGTAAGTTATCATGGACAAGTCAATCTGCTATAGGATCCATTATCTATCCTATATGATAAGCTTTTGAATCCTACATTATCGTTTAGGATTTCTATTCAGTATGATCATATTGGATTTCTATCTTATTATATATTAATTTCAGCCATTTTTGTTTAATTGTCATTTATTTAAATCATATGTGGTATTGTTTTCAGTCATGCGTTGATCCAGACCCAAAGGTCATTGTGGTCAACCATGCAAAGAATGCTGAACTTTTGAAATTAGTTAAATTAGAAAAATATATCATTAAAATTTTTCCAGTAATTTATTTCATAGCTTCATAATGAAAATAATATCAATCCACGCAAATGTATGTGCCCCACCCCAACTAGTAAAGTATTTTGAACCAATTTGCATATCTCCTCCCAGATCAGAGGACAATGAGTAAATTCAAACGTCGTTTTGTTTTTTAAAATGTCTGCTTTTCTTTTCGAATTTTGTTTTGCATCAAATCTATCATGCAATTTTTGCGAGGAAGATAAGATAAATAACAAAATAGCAAATCATACTTAAAAAGATCGCATAAGGCGAGATTGTGGCCTATACATGGTGCGGCTGAAATATAAAAAAATAGAGTGTCCTCAAAATAAATGTCTTTTAATGTAACGATAAGAGAAAATATATGTAGACAATACATTGTATATGAAAGTTCTAGCTCGATTGCGTTATGGTTATATTTATGATATGAAAGTGAAATTCGCAGCATGTGTTATTTCGTGAAAAAATCGAGTCATTCAAACGCACATTCAGACAAGAAGGTGGCATTTTATCTCCACTGCCGGAAAATCTTTTTGATCCAATGAATCTTCGTGTCTAAATGTGTGTTTTTCACGAAATAGTGTAACAGTTTGCCTTATAGCTCCGACACTAGACAAGATATTCCAGTCGTGTTAATTGCAAATCAAGTTTTAGGGGACGAAGTAAAATTTTACGGAATTTCTCTGACATTAAACCCGATGTTCTGATCTTTTTAGCAATCGCTAGCATGATAAATGGCACAAATTTTGATATTCTAACGAA
This sequence comes from Hanleya hanleyi, assembly GCA_036873755.1. NCBI lineage: Eukaryota > Metazoa > Mollusca > Polyplacophora > Lepidopleurida > Hanleyidae > Hanleya > Hanleya hanleyi. Next base: position 12,346 of record JAVTVY010004245.1, on the reverse strand, counting down.
GCTATTCCGTTGGTAAGTCATACTGTCATACTGATGACATAAGTGATCTTCTCGCTGTGGATAATCGCTATATAAATGACGTAGTGAAAGATATATATCCACCTTCACTGGAGTTGAAGGAAACTACAGATAGCCCTACAGGCACATCATATTTAGCCCTATATCTCTATAAAATTGAAGCGGGCCTTATCTCTCGTCGACTTTATGACAAAAGAGACTATTACAATTTCGACATCGTAAACTATCTCTTTCTGGGCAGTAATATACCAGAGTGACCTGCATATGGCGTATACATATCTCGCCTAGTAGCATTTGCTAGAACCTGTGTTAAATGTGACGATTTTAATCAACGTCACAAAACATTGTTGCAGAAACCGTTATAAAACAGGGCTATACCACTAAGCGCGTCCACTCATGTTTCCCAAATTTGGCGATACATATCGCATGCTGATAGCAAATACGAGCGTAGCGTGCAAGATCTATGGCGTTGCGTTTCGTAACTTGTGTCTAATTCCGATTAACTCGGGGATAGGGGCTGTATGAACCCATGTACTTCAAGATCCTCATGGTGCTCATATGAACAGTCACAACCAAAGCGTTACTGAGACACATCATTCTCTAGATGACGACTTTACAACGAATATTATGGATTAAGAATACTGATCAGCGATACGGATTTGATATTTTTGGAACATCATGATGTCTTGCCGGCATTATTGAAAACTGTTGGCCGCTTCTCTCTTGCGGAAAACTGGCCTATGTTTATGTATACTATGATTTTTTTTTGGTCTTTTGTGCTAATACTGTTATATGGAATATGGAATAGGTCTTTGGATTATGGACGTGGATATTCTTTTAATGGACGACGGCTGAATTATGAAACACGGACCAGACGCTTGGAATACCATGTTATAGTTATTTCATAGGATGGAAAAGGTAAAAAACAAATATTTGGCCTAATATGGAGGCTCTGTTCGCCATTGAGTCAGATATTCATTGGGGAAATTGCAATAAGCAAGACATGGATCTTTTAAATCAGCTACAAAAACGTGCCACGAGACTTATTCTCGGTGCTGATTTTAACACACCTTCCAAATTTCATATAAAAAATTGAACTGGTTTTCTATGGATGTTAGGTGCAAGTATAACACTACAATTTTAATGTACAAATGTCTTAATAACTTGTGTCCCGAATATCTCCAGAATGTTTTTACCCCTCTCACCTCTCGTACTTGAGCGGGCTCGTCCGGTGTACTCCATGTTCCCTTTGCAAGAACAGAGCTTTTCAAGCGTTCATTTAGTTTTCACGGTGCCACTACATTCAACGCTCTTCCGGGCGCCATCAGACAGTCACCCAGTCTCAATAGGTTTAAGAAAGCCTGTTTTAAGTTCTTCATTGGAAGTTTTAATAAATCTACTTAACTTTTTTTTTTGCAATAGTTATACTGAATTAATTTAGTCTATCTTAAAAGTTTAACAAATCTACTTAACTTTTTTAGTTTGACCTGTCAGTTTTTAGTAATTCTTATACTGAATTATATTTGAGTATCCACTTGATTTGATCTCTATTTGCATTATTATTATTGTTAGTAATTTGTTTAGTAATTAACATACTGGATTATTTTAATTCAAACTGAAATTTTTCAACAAATCTACTTAAGTTATTATGTTCGAACTGACAGTTTCTTTTTAGTAGTTCTTATGTTGAATTATTTTAGTGTCCGCTTAGTTTAAACTCTATTGGCAATGTTATTTTTCTTCTGGTATGTATTGTTGTTTTAATTATCTTTGTTTATTGTTATAATACTCGACTTTCATGTAAACAAGCCATGGCTTATGAAATTATCGAGTTTAAATAAAGATTCATTCATTCATTCATAAACAATTCGAGTGACCACCACTTTTATCTTCGAGAGAAACTATGCAATACCTGTCACTTGAAATAAAATTTGTTGAATGTGTGAAAAAAAGTTAGAAAATCTATTAATGTTTTCTTGGGATTGATGAATTTTCACCAAATTAATGCCATGTTGACGCCCTAAAACAAACCCACACACCCGCATGCTGACAACCGGTCAGAAAATGTGCGTATGGGCCTCCTCTACACACCGGAATAGGTTGTAGGTTTGCAGGGAAAGATGGTCACGAAAACACTCTTTTCCAATTTTGGCCAACTGACGTATCATTATAGTGCTACCATACTCGATATTATTCTATATTTTTTGTTAGAGGTCAACCTTAAAATATAACGTGGTAAGGTTCTGCTCCTCAACTAGGCCTTTTCCTGTAATGGCACTAACAAAATTGTATAGAATCGTCCTGATGAGGCTTACACTCTGACAACAGAAATCCTGTAGATAAAGTTGACAAATTATGCATAATTGGAAATCCTAGCGTTTGCCCGATGAGAATGTGGAATATGATGGTGATAAAACAATTATATTTGATATTGTAAAGCAATTCGTGGAAGTACCCGATGAACAGAATGGCGTACAACTGAAGGACTGGTTTTCTGATGTGAACGGTCGTTTTCGCTATTGGTCGATTTGATACAAAAAGTTGTGTTGTATTGCATCAACTGTAATATACGTTGAATATATCACTCATCTGATTTGAAGGAGGGAATGGTTACCTTTAACTTACCACATTGAGGCAGGTTTAAAGATGGCGGCGTTATAAGGCCCGTGTATTCCATCCCACGTCAAAATTTCGATTTTTTTTATTTTGCTATTTTCTTCGCACAAATTACATAAAACATCAGAACATAATCATCTGATGTAAATAAACTAATTGTCGGCATTTTTATGTGTAAGCAGATAATAAAAATTACCTTGAGGAGCATGCAAATAGGCTAAAAATGATTCCAGTCAAAAACTATGAAATCACAGAATGACAGCTCTTAATATATTGTCTTTTCGGAGATAGCTTAGAAAGTTAGGTAGAGGGGCATGCATAGATCTGGTGGGGTTAGAGGAACGATATTTCGCAAACGAATCCATAAATGTTAACGAAATGAAGTGAAAATCAGAAGACATTCTGCATCCGATGATCGATATAAACACTAACTGATACCAAAACTGACACAAAACTGATACAAATAAAATTTCTTCCCACACTAATATCAGTAAACGGTATTCTATTGTAGAAAATAAAATTACATTTTCCGATTAATGGTGAACGTTGTACTTACAATGGCAGGCGCGATGTTGTAGTGTAGTGAAGGTTTGTGGTCCGCAAAGAACGGGATTGAGCCTTCAAACCAGAAATATGAACCAATAACTGAAACAAAGCATCGTTCATTTTATATACAAACGAATACACTGCCGACAAATGTTTTGGTGGCCCTCGTGGAAATTATACACCATTGCATGTTGAAACTAGACTATATTGCATGCATAAGCATATGATCAACAGCAAAACATTACGACATTTCGAAATGGACCGCGTGTGTCTCGCTAAAACCAGCATCTTCCCGAGAGTTCAAGTTCGACAGTCCCTGGCAGTAGCACTCTGAAAGGGTCTACATATGGCATGCACATATATCACCCGGCGTCATTTATTATAACATACTCACGAAAATGACCTGGACAAGAAAAGAATACCGTGTCATGGTTTGACGATAGGAATATCAAAATATCTTGCCCACAATTGTTGACCGTTTCTCCCTTGTAGGAGAGTAGAGTTTACAAAGAGCATTGCAGTCTATATTTCTCAAATAAATTTCATCGAAGTGAAAAAGGTCCTAAGCGATGATCAGAATGACTTGTCGGAATATTTTATTGCTTGCCCTCCATTTTTGTCTGTTTCTGCGTCCGTATCTGTAAATTGAGGGTTTGAGTAACAAATATCCAAATGACAACATACAGCCTGCGGTCCCTAGGCTTCAATAATTAATACGGAATGCATTCGGTCTTTTCCGTGCGCATCGTTGCGGTGTTCCAGTTGTCTCGAGCTGTTATATACGCGAACACCGCCATTCTGTGCAATTTTCTGTTTCTGTTATCCAACTTTCTCCTCATGTCTTTTAGCCATTTGTTACACTTTAAGCTGTCAAAGTTCCCCGAATGAAGGATACAAAAAATCACCAAAATCATATTTCGGATCAGCGAGTGGCCTCGTTTCAACGAAAATTAAAAGCAAAACCAGATGCAGTATTCTTTGAAAAACATAGTAGCTCCCCTGTACATATATACATGTTTTCTATTTGATGCTTGCTTGAAATGTTATGTCGATAATACCGATCATGAATGCGGAGTTTCTTGATGCACTACGCCTGGTTACAGAGTGTCTGATCTTCAGCACTATAACCAAATTTGGTTAAAATTAATTTAAGTTGCATTGTATGCAAATATTCAAATCACCATCCTCACATTTTGTTGTACATTTTCAAATGATCTTTATTTCCTGTATAACAAGGGATGCGACCCTGGTGTTCCATATTTGTTCATATGCCGATACATACTTTTAATGATATTTAAAGGAGATACTCACATGAAAGAGTAGCAAAGAGCAGTTTTGTCAAGAACAAAAGATAACCTGTTATGTTGTCCACATCAGTGATCCTGAAAGAGGAAAGAATAATGAAGAAAGAAGGCGCTACAACTATCTATTTACGACATAATGTCAGCCAACGTAATATTGTTGTAAGATAGGATATCTGAGCAAAAGACTGAGCATTTAACACATATGTGATACTTATATCTGGGTGGTGGTGGGGGATGGGCATTTCGGTTCCCCCTACTAAATAGGTTTCTTGTGCTACGGATTGAAACTTACCAAACTATAACTTTGGGTAAGCTCTAGAAGAAAATGTATAAAAAATCAAGATGGCCGATTTGAGGACGTCACAGATTTTTTGATTTTTTTTATTGATGTGTTTTTTTCCCCGCAAAACTAAATGATAAATTAGTACATAATAATCTGCGTTACCCCATGATGATGTCACCAGACAGAATGGGATTCGTAGCATGATTATTGAAGCCATCTCCAGTGACCAGTTTTGACACCCACTGGATGAGCATTGTGTTTAATACACAGCCAGGAAAGAGATCGAATATGGCTGTGCTTAGTAGTATATAAAGTTGAAATTCCCTATTATTTATGCAAATGAGATGACGTCACGTGACTGACCTTTCCCACCTCCAACACAGAAGAGTTCCAATCTAGGGGGAGGTAACTCTGGGTGACTATAGTTCCGGCAAAGGTCCCTGGGTATGTATATTCCTCCGTGGTGATGCGGTCTGGCGGTAATGCGGTCACGGAAGAAAGCTTCCGCGGACAAAAAGTAGTCCCTAGACTGGAAATACGCTGCATGGTCCGATTGGGTCGAGTGAGGTATCCATGTGAAGCATTCGTGAAGGGGCATCTGATGGGGTGGGTGTGGTGTTGAAATATCATCATTCTGCGCATGCGCAGTATATAAAACTGAAATTCCCGCTCTTTTATGCAAATGAGATGACGTCACAGAGCTCTCGTCCAATCAGAAGCGAGTATTTTGACCCGGTGCATTATGGGCCATATGGGTGTGGGGTTGAAGTATCGGCATTCTGCGCATGCGCGGTGGCCGAAGGGTATGGAAATAGCCGTGTTGGAGCTAGGGGAGCCACAAATGGTCCAATGGGATCGAGTGAGGTATCAAAGTGAAGCATTCGTGAAGGGGCATCTGATGGGCTGGGTGTGGGGTTGAAGTATCGGCATTCTGCGCATGCGCGGTGGCCGAAGGGTATGGAAATAGCCGTGTTGGAGCTAGGGGAGTTACTACTGGTACAGTGGGGTCGAGTGAGGTATCAATGTGAAGCCTATGTGAGGGGGCATCTGACTGGACTAGTGGGGTTGAAATAGCGGCATTCTGCGCATGCGCGGTGGCCCAAGGGTATGGAAATAGCCGTGTTGGAGCTAGGGGAGCCCCTGATGGTCCAATGGGATCCAGTGAGGTATTAAAGTGAAGCCTAGGTGAGGGAGCCTCTGATGGGCTGGGTGTGGGGTTGAAGTATCGGCATTCTGCGCATGCGCGGTGGCCGAAGGGTATGGAAATAGCCGTGTTGGAGCTAGGGAAGCCACAAATGGTCCAATGGGATCGAGTGAGGTATCAAAGTGAAGCATTCGTGAAGGGGCATCTAATGTGCTGGGTGTGGGGTTGGAATATCGGCATTCTGCGCATGCGCGGTGGTCAAAGGATATGAAACTAGCCGTTTTGGAGCTAGGGGAGCCTCTAATGGTCCAATGGGGTCGAGTGAGGTATCAAAGAAGCATTCGTGAAGGGGCATCTGATGGGTTGGGTGTGCGGTAGGAATATCATTATGCGCAGACGCAATGCGGAGCTCTCGTCCAATCAGAAGCGAGTATTTCAAATCCGTCACAGAGCTCTCAGCCAATCAGAAGCGAGTATTTTGACCCGGTGCATTATGGGCCATATCCAAGATGGCGGCACGTATGTTCAAGATGGCGGCACATCCGGTGTCGAAAACTGGCCATTTCTTCGGGATGTGGTCACCTAGTGTCGAAAACTGGTCCTTGTATGGGTCCTGCTAGACGTTTTGACGCCATGATATAGACCGAGAGAGAGAAAACAACAACAACAAGGATGACACATGAGGGAACAACAACAACAACAAGTTTTTTTTCATATAGTTTATTTTCCCCTCCATCATAACATACCCACGCTGGGGAGCCGCGTTGGGTATGTTTACAATTCAAGAAAGACTCTTGTCCAATCAGAGACCGCCATTTGCATCTGTCCTATTCGTTCCTGTCCGTTAGATGTATTCTTGGCCAATCAGAAGTCGCCATTTCAGAGAGTTCCTTCTTCGGTCATGTTCATTCTGAACCGTTTATTCTAATCATCGTCGGACAGGCCTGGATATTCTTCGGGCAGCATGTCCTGAAACAGTTGTTTGCGCATTCTGATCGCATTTTCCAGGGCCTCTGTGGATGGTAGCCCCATAGCCTCTTCCAAGTGACGCTTGGTCTTCATGATGGACCTGTGCGTGGGGTCGCCTTTCATTTCAAGCGGTAGTAAGGCATACTGTTCATAGATCACCATGGCTGTTTTCCTGATGCGGGAGCGCATTTGGGTGTACGTCTGTTGTAAATTATCCTCTCCGGCGTCCTCGATCGCTTCAGCGTGAGTATTGATAGCTGCTGTCACAATACGATCCCAGAAGGTAGGTTCTGGTTCACTTTCCTGGGATGTAGGCTGACTCTCTGAGGTCAAGCTCTCCATATCAGTAGATATACTGTCAGCAATCTTGGATTCGGTATCAGTCGATGCACTCTCATCAATCTCTGTATCAGTATCTGCCTCAACGGGCTCCTCGGCGTCTTCAGTCCCATGTATATTTTTCCGGTGTCGCATCATATCGTAATGTCTGGTGAACGTGCGTTCACACTCAGAACAAGTATAAGCCATGTTGACGGTTGAACGTCGACTGTGCGTGTTTTGGGAATACGCTCGCTTTTATAGACAGTAACGTCATCAACGCTTAGCTCAACGCTTCAACGCCCTGGTGAATTAGCTCAGAAGCTCTGATTTCATGGAATTGACATCAATTCATCGAAATGCAGTGACGCCCGTCAACGCCCGTCGTTACGCCTTAACGCTCGTCTCAACGCTTTAACACACTTTCTTAACGCTTTAACGACGTTTAATGATGCGTTCGAACAAATGTTTCTTTTGTGCTATTGCTCTGACATACGCCGCTTTCCAGTTCATGCCCGAGGTTTTCAACATCGACGCTGTTCTTTCAATTTCCATATGGACTGGATCCTTATCCAACAATTTCATATGGGTCAGTAAGTCGACATACTGCTGACGTAAAGCCCGTCGTAGTCTGGGTGCCAATCTGTTATGGGCTAAAATTGCAGCTTCCTCTTTCGAATACCCTTTGCGTTGAAACTTGTTTCCTGTGGCCTCCAAAATCTCGCCCATCTCGGCGTCCATACTTTCTTTGAACAAATCCTTCCATAGCCTCGAGTTCACATTATGTTCTTCAACCTCGGGTTGGGCCTTCACGGTTGGGTGATATTCCGGGACTGGTGATATGAAGAAGGCCCGCTGTACGGGGTGGGTTGCTGCTTCACCAAATGTGGACTCGGTGGATGGTGTAGGGGCTGTGGTGATTCCTCGCCGGGTAGCAGGTGGGTCGTCAGCCGGCGATCTTCGGGGGTATGGGCTTTTAAATCTACGAACAGGTAGCCGTACGGACGACTTGTCGCTTCTTGAAACGCCTGCATGAAATGGTCGATGTTCTGAGGATAAATTCGACTACCAAACACACGAATTTGTGCTCTGTCGATGGGGTTGGAGAACAACACAAAGTATTGGCAGTTCAAGGCAATATCTCTGGACGCCTTCCCTTGAGGAAAGAGATTCTGGGTCAAATAGATGACGGACAGATTGCGATGATGGGACCCTTTGGTGAATAGGTCGGCGATTTTCGAATTGTCCTTGGCCGCACTCATCAGATCATCTAGCACTACCACGTTGGTCTGCTCGGGGTCAAAGTAATACGGTTCGTCTATGTCATGAGGAATCCCTGGGACGAAACTCACATTCTGTAATCGCGTAGTTTCGTAGGCGGGCTGCCATTGGCTATAACACCAAACAACACGTGTCGGAGCTGGGGTTGCCACACCTTCCTCTAAGAACTTCATTACCCAGGACGTCTTTCCACATGCCGTAGGGCCGCTCACCGTCATCGTGTAGGGATGCTCTACTGCACTTGCTGGACCTATAGCGGGACTCGGTGGTGTCTCTTGGTTGTGTTTGCCTTGAATGTGCCTGATCATACTATCGCGACGAGAGAAGGTTCTCTGACAGAACGTACACGTACACGACATGTTGATCTGTCGACCAATACATAAGGACTGATGAGGGACACATGTTCATTCTTATATGTACAGACACCACCACCAGACATATCATGACTTGGGTCACCTCTATTTAGAGAACAAAATAGATTTGTCCATCAATGAGATCTACCAGGGCCCTTGTCAACTAACCTCGTAACATGTATTCAGTTACTCTTTTGTAACCATTCCTGACGATAACATGAATAAATTTATGTCGAAATATTTATCTACAAAATGCTTTTCCCTAATATTTTCGGAGTCACTTTCCTCCTGTATTATGCCAAGTCAATCAGTGGATCCTAGCACTTCTGTAAGTATCAGTTGGGGGGGGAATAAAAAGAATATTGTTGCTGTGGGTGTCCGCATATCAGTATTTTATGGGTTTTCGGTATTGTAGATTTCAAAATTTCTGTCCCGCACGGACAACGCATAAAATACTGATTTAAGAGCACGCATAGGCACATTACGTTTTAATTAAGGTTCGCATCTCTGCGCATGACTAATGATCTTTCTCGGAGCCTAATTTAAGTTTATATAACTTTTACGATATGTTATATATGTGTGAATCTCTTACAAACCCATTTTCTCTAATCATGTTAAATGCGCTTTCTCCCGACTCGAGGAACGACTTTCTCTTCTCGTTAGAAATTACGATGTAGGCATTCCTGCTGCAGAACATCAATACCTTGTCCAATTTTCGGTCAGACAGCTGCCTTTTAAATAAAAGTAAAGAGATATATGGGATTAAATTAACGACAGTCGAACACACATTCCAACATAATTAATACTGAATGTTTCGGTATAGGCAATGTCATCTCATATTATGGCGTAATAATTAATAGATATCCACGATTACATAAAATATAGATGAAGATTTTTTTCATGTTCATTGCTCGCTTTGTGAAGACTTGCAAAACACGATTACTTACTGAGAGCCGTTCGTGTTCTCGGGATTAAGCTGGTCGTTTGTCGAGTTGCAGCTACTCTCCTGTGCATTCTTTACATGGCTATTGGATTTGCCCCTTGATTTCTTACAGTATTTGAAACAAACTCTGATCACTTGAGTTATCTCAGTGACAAGAGATCCGAAAGCTAGTGAGCCAAGGTGATAGCGACAACATCGCCGTAGCGATCGACCAATGCTGTTATTTTTGTCGATTGAGTAGGTACATGTAACACCAGCGATAGTCGTTTCAGTTATTGCAAGAATGAAATTAAAACACCAAAGGATCATGATCACCATGTAGAACTCCATGAAACGAATGTACCTGAAATAAAATGAAATGTTTGGCTTTTGGTTTATAGAAGGAATGATTCGCATCAATCACAAACCCATGAATCATAACATGATAGCGAACCCGTAACGAGACTACATTTTTGCAGTATCTGGTATCAACTCCGATCGATTGAGGTGGTTTCTCGAAAACCGACTAATACTGATTCTCGTCACCACCAATATTCTGCTATTCAGAAGATGGAGGTGTCGGATACTATAATAATGTAAATACTGATGTAATTGACTATGTCGAACCTTTTCTAATGTACATGTAAAGGGATTTATGCATTATGACAATGTATAAATAAGATTATAAGCGGACAGGCACAAAAGTGAGTGATATTATATATAACAGATGTGCTGTTTGGTTACAGATCCAAGTACATGTACACCAGCCGCTGTCTGCATTTTTGTTAACCATATAATTTTAGTAGCAAAAATGTGTATAAGTAAGTTCAAATACAACACAAAAATAGCCAATATTATTATATTATTTGAAAATGAAAAAAGGGTAAGTTAAGCTCATTAATTGAGCAATGAAAAATAAGCAGATTTTTGAAATATGTGAAAATATATAGAGAATTATTAACTGAATTATTTAACTGATCGAAAGGATCACATGTTACAATACCTAGAACGATAATAACGTATTATTCAAAAGAAAAAGTAAATAAAATAACTAAAAAAAAATGAAAAATTTGAAAATCAATTTTTCTATTTCTAAGCTTAAACTTACCTTCACATACTTTTTTGCTATCGTGTTCTTACGCGATTGCCTTATTGTAATATATTACTACAGAATAAAAATAGTCCCTGTACTGCCCCAATGCCCATGCGCGAGTATCCAGATCCCACGTGACCGACCACGACACTTCCTTCTTCCCCATTCAACGCAGTGTGAATAACCCATCAGCGGGGAGGCTGGGAGGGCCATCACAGTATGTGAAGGTAAGTTTAAGCTCAGAAATAGGAAAATTGATTTTCAAATTTTTCATATTTCTTGCGCTGTTAAACTTACCTTCACATACTTTTGCTAGAATACCATAGCAGGACGGAGGGAATGAGTGGTCGGAAACAAAAGGACCCCGAGCATAAGCGAAGGGGAGTACAGGAGTCAGCGAAGTAATCAAAGACCATAAATGTATAATAATGACAATATGGTCCTTGATATACTCATCCGGCCTATAGTAACTACAGGCCCAGTGAATAAAGCTGACATACACTAGACCCAAAAATCTCAACCCCCCCCTTCTTTTTGAAAAATTGGGGAGAGCAAGATTACTTACCAAATTACAAAAATGGTAAAACTACTAGAAGGTCTAGTGCATAGAGCAGGCATGGGAATTGTAACCACAGGAAAGTGTAAAATCTACTTCAAAAAAGTCTGAAATTTCAAAATTTTGATAAAAGTCTGCAATCAGCCTTATTGAAGAAAATTTCCATGCCTGATAGATATCGACGGGTGACCAACAGCCTGGGCACCACAACGGTCCCAGGGTGTAGCGATCCCGTCTTAACAACATCCAATCCCATTGGTGGTGACAGACAAACGTATCGCAAACCTCCAGATACGGTCCTAAAACGTCGTCCACAGTCTCCAAAGGAAACAGGATGTCAGTACAGCCCTGAACTGAAGAAGCAATACCAACGAGAGTGAAATAGCCTCCGCAGGTACGTCCGTGTACGCCAAACGAGAAGTTTGGAAAGCTAGGAAGAACATATATAATATTTCCTGCTAGAAGAGGGACCGAAACATAGACGCCGGCACAAAACAAAACACGTGTTTGTACGCGAGAGCTCTAATCAGGGCCCATAACTCTGCCATGATTTCAATTATAGACAGTAGAACAGAGTCGGTAGACGGACTCCGGAAAAAAGCCATAAGGAGACATATACCAATGACAAATCCGTAAGTGTAGAACCTGTAGATATGCCGGGATGACGAAATCCGGTTCATACTCCATGTATCACACGACAATGCATAAAATAGCGAAGTCTGGGGGAAAAATGACTAGGTGTTAGAGCCCATCAGCTGCACTAAGACCTAGACAATAGTTTCCCGTGAAGTATCAGCCAAACACCAGCGGTAACAAGCTACCAGACTGCAGGAATATAAAAACATAAGTCATCTATGATCACAGAATGTTATAATTAGATGTCATACATGTAGACTGAAAGACACTCCTGAAAACGATACAGCGCCCAAACCAGCTCCGGAAC